>OOFE01016045.1:0-17041 GCA_900323365.1 Monocentris japonica
TATGCAGATGAGGGAGGTGCAGCAACTTCCTTTTGGAATTTCAGAGCAATTGCTTAAAACCGTTTCACCTTGGAGTGCAGAAACCCTGATCATTGATTTGCTGACACAATCATAAAAAAACACCTTTTTTGACAGAACAAAAAACAATGCACACAAAGTGAAATCCTTACTTGCTGTTTAAGAATCTTCATCTGCTCCTTCTTTTTCCGTCTCTCCTCAGCAGCCATGATTGCTGGATGACACAAAAATTGACTTGTATGTGATCTGGGATAACAGAAAAGAGCATGCCTGACTAGATACCAGCTGCTTACCTTGTTGCCTCTTGGCCTCCTTGGCTGCTTGAGCCATAGCCTGCTTCTCGAGTTTTCTCATCATTTTGATCTGAGCGGCCTGTCGGGCTATTTCTGCAACAAGATGAAAACAAATCACTGACCTCCTGAGTTAAAGACTTAACAAGTTCCTCAGACACATTTCTAAGATGTGAACTGACCTTGAGCTTCCAGTTTACGTAGAAGCTTGGCATCATTGACATCTTGGAAGTTGGTTTCACCAACATTAGAAGGATGTCCTTTCCTTTGCCTGGCCCCAGCGCCATCTCCTGTCTGCTGGCGCTCAGACTTGGTCCGACGGCTGCGCCTCCCATCCATCGCTATGATACTTGGAATTATCTGCTCTTCAGTCAGCAAGAACCACTGTAAACCCTTGGTAAATTGAAAGAGAAGGAATAAGGGTTAACACTTGAAAATGTCAGCACAGTATATGACCGGACTGATTCTGGATTGACTGCCTGGTTGAATTTGTGGATTTTCACGTATTTATGGGCATAGATATTTAAGGTGGGAGTAAATTACAAGACACAGACGATGGCTTGAAAAATGTGTTGTACTTTCCTTTTTACAACTAAAAGATAGATTTTTGCAAAGTTTAAGCATTTACCTCTGGTCCTTCTCTGGCTTCATAGAAGTCACCAACTTTAATTTTCGTACTGAAGCTGAAGTTATCCCGTGAGATTTCAGTTATTCCATTTCTGAGTAAGTACTGTAGAGAAAACAATCAAACAATTTTTGCGTATTAATTCAAGCAAAGAGCAGGCATTTTTGGCATAATAATTAGTGATTTGGTCTTGGGGACAGAGCCTTCAGTGTGACTGCCCCCACCCTCTGGAACTCACTCCCTGTGGAGATCCGCAATGCTGGGTCCATTGAACTGTTCAAACAGCGGCTGAAGACCTTGCTCTTCAGCCAGGCCTTTGGACCCAGCTGCTGAACTGCAGCCCTGTCCTTGTTCGTCCTTTTTTGTCTTTTGTTTGTCTTATTGTCTCCCCACCCGTTTAGCTTAATTGTTCTTTTTTTTCCTCACGTAATCTAGTCTCTCTCTCACTCTCACTCTCATTGTTAACTGCCTTGGGTACCTTGAAAGGCGGTCTTAAATTAAAGTTATTATTATTATTTAATCATTTCCCACCTAAGGGCAATGACATTCACATAATGCTATGTCAATTCGGTGTGTACAACCATTCAAAGCTTTGAATCGACTGTCCGAAAAATAACCAAACACACTTTGCATCTACCTTCATTACATCAGGATACTGGCGTAGCTTCTTTCCACATGGGGCATAGTAAGCTACCTCTCCTTGCAGACGACCTGTCACAGTCCTGATCCGGGTCTCTCTCTGCCACCTGAAGGACAGAGAAATAACAAAGACACTACATACTGGTACTGCATACTTATATATACACACACACTTAATATTCAGAAACCTGCAATAGCCACTGTCTTCTGCAGTTGTGTCATTGTTAATCTATTTGTAAATGAAGAATGTTTCAATCATAAAAAAGATTCCAATAGGGTATAATAGTGTATGTCAATGTGTGAACGAATTCTTCTTACTTCTGCACAGTCTAACAATATTGTTCAAGAGTAATATTTGACGAGAAATATTTTACCCCTCTTATTCATGACTCCCAGCAAACAAGGAGGCAACTAACTAAATGACCCCTTCACAGATGTGCACTGTGTAGTCTTTGGCCTGGGTGCCCTCTGACTCTTCCACTGATCAGATGGCCATGGGCCAAGTGGAGAAACCACAGTTCCCATGAGCTTCGCTGGAGAGCAGCCATGGCTAACAGAAAGGACCTGTTGGGTCTCAACCTGGGCAGAGCAGAGGTTGATATACAGGCTCGTCGTCTCCCTTTCCCCTGTGAATCTACTGATGAAAAACATCCCCAAAAGAAGAAAGACGCCCTGATCCGATGCTGCAACATTGTGGGGAGGGAGCTGCTAATGTTGCATGTCTATGTTGAGGCTGGATGCTATTAACTCCTCGTATCTGAGCTGCAGTGCCTCATTTGCTGCCCACTGTGGCCTGCTGGTCAAGCCTGGGTTTTGTAGGGGCCCCTAAGATAAAGGCAAGGATGTTTACTGTGGTCTACTCCTACCCGGTTGAGGAGACATCAACTGTGCTAAAGTGCCCCGGTTGGTGCCCTCTGTCATGTGGATCCTTGGAAAGACTCTTATTATTTTTTTTTTTTTTAAAACAACAACTTTATTTATCCAAAGAAGGTCATCTAAGCATGCTAGCTCTTTTTCAGCAATGCCCTGCTTTACATTGACACACATTAACATTGGGAGCTGCCCCAGCTACACTCAGCAGTTGGAGGTTAAGTGTTTGCCAACATTGCAAGCAACTTGATCAACTGGTTGCTGAAAGTCCATTCATTGTCTATGGCATGTGACATTTCTGCTGGTTTAACAGTTTCAATGGGTTAACAGTGTGTTCTAGGTTTTTTCCTTGGAAAACATCTGTCTGACAGCTGTTAATGAGCTGACATTGTAATGTATCCTGCCATTTCCACCAGCAATCAGTATGCAGGCAGTGGGGCAGCACGGTGGTTACTGGCAGTCGGAACAGAGCCAGACATCATCAAATCTTTGTCATCACATGTGTGTTTTAGAATGTGTATATGTCTCACCCAAACTCAAGAGGCAATCGCAGAACTTGCTCATCCGTTACTCTCCTCCTCTTCCCTGATCCTAGGAAACAGGAGAAATGACTCATTGCTTTTGGTGGCTCCAGTTTGACCTGAGCAAATACACAAAACCTGGCTTGTGTGCAAAGGTGCCCATTGTCAAAAATAAGAAAGATCTGTGTCAACTCATTTATCAAGGATGGGATCTTATTATAGATTTCCTACAAAAGGAGGCCTTTTATATATAAAAATGTGAAGTTAAAAATGCACAGCTACATTACTGATTTCAAAAATGTAAAAAAATGAATCAAATGATGATCACTACCTAAACACACGATCATAAAAACAAAAACAATTCAAGGGAATACAGCTGTAACATGATTGTTGTATTACTACACAGCAGAACTGAATGGAACAAGAAATTAAACCTTTCCCGTTAAGGCAAGTTAGAATCCTGCTCCATTAGTAATGTAATATGCTCCATGACTCAGCTAGTATCAGATTTATTAAGCGTCTGTTTTGGTTAATAAAGCAAAGGCCCACTGGAGATCATCAAAACAATGATGCAACCATTTTCTAAGAGAAAGCCAATTTTGAACTGGAACTACTGAGAAATGTACACCAATGTTTTAACACTGGAAAAATATGCAGCCTTTTTCCGTGGATAGGCTGGATAGTCTGACTAAGAATGAAGGAGGGGGGCCATAAAAGCCTGGACTGCCAAACAAAAGAGTGGGGGAACAAGAAATGCCGTGCTGACTTTGGGTATAATCCTGCTTTGACATCTGAGAGAATAAGACTTTCCTAAAGCCTGAGCCACACATTAATCATCTGTGACTACCTTTAAGTTTCTTATTCCATTGCTGCCTTGTAACCGTAGAGTTTAGATTGTGTATTTCTTAAAAAACAAAGAAGCTATGCTCTTTTGGTACCTGGCGGTGTGGCAAGTGTGAAGGATGGGGATGGGCTGCTGTGGTAGCTCAATGCCCCTGAGCTGTTCACCGTGGCAGGGGTGGCTAAGCTACCGGGCAGGCTAGGGGGTTTGACGACCTGCAGGTTGAGCAGGGAGCAGCTGGCTGAGAGACTGGAGGAGGACTTGTGGAGAGAGAAGGAAGCTTTGCCAAGTTTCAGAGGAGTCCTCTCTGCATCAGTATCTGTCTCAGTCTCACCGCGCTCCTTCATATCATCCTCAGAGCCATCAGAGTCGCTCTCCAGATTACTGTCCGACTCTGCAGGGGGTACCAGCGTGACGGGGAGAGAGAGGGAGGGAGGGAGAGGGAGAGAGGGAGAGAGAGCAGATAAAACAAGATATTCCAATTAACATTCCTCTCACACCCAAACTACACATAAGACTGATAATCTCTTGAAGAACCCTCTTTAGAACAGCTTCTATCTGCAACAACATACTGTATCAGTGCCGCTGCAAATTTTCTTTATCAAATTTAAGAATGAAAAGGTTTATATTAAACCAACCTGACAGGCTGCCATCAGAATCTTCATCATCAACGTCATCTTCATCGTCGTCATCATCATCGTCATCATCATCCCCTAAAGAGTCGTCTGAGTCCTTGCTGCTAGGGATGTCAGACTCTATGCCTTTGACCAGATCTACTAGTGGACAGGGCAGGTTGGTTTTAGTGAGTTTCTTTCCTGCATGGAGAGGCTTGGGAGTCTTGTTCTTCCTAGGTCTGTGGGCCAGTCCTGATGAGGTAGAAGCTTTTGATAGGGCTGTAGAGCAGGCTGAAGGCTCCTTGGTGCCAGTGCTCAAGTTGACAGGCATGTGGAAGTGAGGGCTGGTGGCTGCCAGAAGGGGCTTACTGGCGGAGGTTCTGCTCTGGCTGCGAGGCTTAGTGATGAGGGCTAAGGGGGCATCCTGAACAGTGTGGATGACTCCATTATGGTGGTGGTTTAGAAACAGGTTGGTGTGGTTGCTGTGTGGGGGAGGCAGTATATGGCTGCTCAGCATATCTGGAGACAGTTTAGGTGGTGGCAGTGACAATGAGGGGGAAGCCGAATTTTTGTGACTTTTGAACAAGTCCTGGCTCTTTGGTGGCAGAGGGAGAGCCTGGGGGAGGAGGGGCTAAATGAAAAAGCAAAAAGAATGAGAAAAAAGAAGTAATTACACAAGTTGTCACTCATTTTTCATTACTATAGGCTGTGAATGAAGGAAATGGAGGTGTAATATGCAATGCACTGGTATTGTGTTTAGAGAGAAGGACAATGAAGAGCGGGCTCTCGCCTGTCAACAGTGATAAAGAAAAAAAGGCTGCTGTGCAAAATATTTAAGCTTAGTGCCGTCGTGTGAGTTCAGCTGTCGACTTGTTTGCTGCTTTTGTCATACCGCAACAATCAAAAGCTCATATTTAATATAGCACCTTTATAAGAATTAAAAACCTCTTGTTATAGATTGCCACACTATTCCGACTGCTCAGAGTAGTGACAATAATTGAATCTTTTAAAAGAGGCAGATTTCTCTCTCTTGATAACAACAAACATCCTGAAGAGTTAATTGCTTGTCAGCTTTAGTGAAGTTTTCCCAATAAAACTAAATACATTGTCACTTCCAGTCATTTAGAGGCCAGGCCTGCATGCAGTGCAATACAAGTCCTGATAACAGTACTTAGAAGTTTTCTGTTGTGTAATTTTCTGTTGAGGGAACGCACTGACCTTTTAAAATCTTCCAGAAACAACGATGACAAAGAATGAACAGAAGATATTAAAATATCCATGACCAAAATTTTATGAAAGAGGTCATACTATTGCAAAAGAGGATGCTTTATGTTAGTAATTAACTTTTTTATTCAATGAATGGAATGAGGATAAACATAGAAAAAAAAAATCAGCCACAATTCAACAAATGTAAATAACCATGATAACTCACCTGTTTTAATTTAAAACTGTTCATGTGTACTGAGGTTTCATCCAGGAAGTTTCTGCTACCCGCCTTCGTGCTATCGACAAGCCATGTGTGCTTAGGAGAGGGTGTCAAAGACTTATGTGGTTTATGTGAGGGTGACAGTGTTGGTGGTTTGGGTGAAGAGGAGAGGGAGGGAGGCTTAGGCGAGGAGGACAGAGACAAAGGTTTAGGTGAGGAACAGAGAGATAGGGGTTTCGGAGAGGAACAGAGGGTGAGAGGCTTGGGAGAGGAGGAGATAGAGCTTTGCTTTGGTGAGGAAGAATGAGAGAAGTTCTTTGGTGAAGTGGAGGAGGGGAAGTGTTTAGGTGAGGAGGAGAAAGAGAAGTGCTTCGGTGAGGAAGAGAATGGTTTGGGCGAGGACGTGGGGTGTAGTGGTGAGGCCTCCCTGTGGGACTGTGTAACCTTCGCCAGAGGATTGCTGCTGGCTGCCAGCCCTGTGGCCTGGATGACACTGGTGTGCTGCTTGTCTTCCTCCTCTCTTGTCCTGGGGCTCTGGAGGAGCAGAGCCATGGGCTGGGGCAGACCAGCGGGATGAGAAGAGGACTGGAGGAGGTAGGAGGAAGACAAAGGAACGTTGTCACCATGCTGCGCAGCCAGAACATTCTTACTGCCCTGAGTTGTATTTTCCTCAGCAGGAAACGGTCTCTTCTTTTTACTCTCAGAAGTGTTCTGTGTCAGCCCCTGAGTGGGAGGATAAGGAATAGGGGGAGAGGACAGTGTGTCATTTCAGCTCTTACTGCGACAGCCTCACAGTGGCAATGCCGTCAGCTCGCACACACATTTATTCTGCCACCCACCACTATGGCTGCTCTTGACATTAAAATCAGAGTAGTCTTAGCCAGTAACACTTTTGCTTTCATAAATCTTTCAAACAAAAACCTTGTTCCCACCTGCCTATATATTGCTCTGAATTAACAAAAAATGAAATATTTAAGTGTCAAATCTCATTTTGGTCAAACCTATCAAATAAACGCTCTAATACATACTTGATGTCCACAAGACAGGTAATCGCTAATGATTTTTAAAAGTCACATTAAGATCTAATGAACATTCTTGAGTTTGAACACTTAAATGAGTTCCAGAAAACAAGGAAGACACACACCTTTAGTTTCCTTTTCACTAGACTCTCCTTCTCTGAATCAGAGTCCTCACTGTCATTGCTCTGCTCGTCATCATCTTCATCATTGTCACCCTCCTCCTCCAAGTCATCCAGATCACTGCTACTCTCACCATCACTGGAGCAATCTGACGAGGATCCTGATTGGCTGCCACTCATGCTGGAGGTCTCCAGTGGTTTCTTGTTGGGTTTCTACACGACAATAGAGTCCACAATTTTGCAATCAAGTAAAACAGGTTACAGGATACCAGGAACATACAACAGGGAGGTGGGCTTTCGTGCACTGTGCTGTATTGAGAAGGTAGAGTTTACAATGAACATTTAATAAGTGCTTGAAATATTGACCTTTTCTTTAGTTTTCTGAATGGTCTTCTGTTGCACTTGGCCAAGGTCCCGGCTGCTCTTTTGACTCCTACTGCTGCCATTGGTGGCTTTGGTTTTCTCCATGGTTCCCTTTACTAGAAATGGAGTGGTGTTCGCAGTAGAAGGAGAGGAAATACTGCCACCATTCACTGTTCCATTTACTCCTGTAGAAACAGAAACTTCACATTGTTAGATAGCTACTCAAGAAGGACAAGCAATAGGAGTCATATGCATTCAGAAGACATCAAATAATAAGGAGCAAGAGAGTTGTAGAGAATGATGACTTTGCAAAATACCAAATTAATTTAACAAGAAAAGTCTCCTTATGTTAGCAGGAGTATTTAAATGGTGTAATATATGCCCATCGAAAGACCTAACACCTGCTTACTAGCTGATTTATGCATTTACACATCTTGCTATTGCCTCTGGGGTCAATTACACATATTAGATATTGTGCCCAAGCCCAATCAAACATAATTCTCTTTTATGGAATCATTCCTTATAGTGCTGAATTGCTTGAAACTACACCAGGGTGTATCATACCTTTAGCAGTGGCTCGTGCATTCTTACTAGGGGTCCGTGACTGAAAGTGAACCGGATCATGGGTCTGGAAGGTTGGTGCAAATATGGGGGGCAGACCCAGGAGAGGAGGGAAGAAGGCTGCTGCTCCTCTGGCATGTGCTTCAGATGCCCTCCACCAGTCTGGAGTGAGGGAGCGAGATACAGTCAGTCATAAAAAAAAAAACAGTCCTTCTAGGTATGTAATGAATCAGATCTGTCAACAACCTGTTAGTTATTAAGAGCTGCAGTTTTTCATCCCCATAATAGTTGTGTTTTTGCCTTTGAACTGAGATCTCTACAGATGAGCAGTGTATCCCAAAGACTGTGATTTTATTCCTTTATTTTAAGAATGTTGAGAGTTGCACATTCAGAGCAGAGTGCATTCTGCATGATAGCTGCAGAAATGCACCCTTCTGCTTTTCAGGCGCAGCATTCCCTCTAAAATGGCATCTGCTTTCTAATCCTATTGAGTGTTCAAATCATCTTGTCATTCAAAAATGCATCGTGTCACAATCACCTATCAAAGACAATTTTAGCAACTATTTTTTTGAAATAACTGATTTCTAAAGGCGAAGCAAATTATAATTATATATAATTAGAATTTAAAGTCAGGACAATACAACATACAGTGCTGTGCAAAAGTCTAATGAACATTTCAAAAATAATAAAAAGTTCCTAAATATCAAATAAATTACTATAAAGAGCAGTAATGTAAAACACTACTGCAGAAAACATCTAAGACCAAATAGGCAACTTGCACATATTTCCCACTTGCACTTTATTGCACACATCTCTTGTCTTGTTATATGGTTTGTCTTTTTTATAATTTATTATGTGAATTTGTTTTTTTTTAGATTTTATATTTTTGACTTGTTCCTTCTTATATTTTTGACTTGTTTTTCTTCTGTTAAATGTTGCACCATCAGACCAAGGCAAATTCCTTGTATGTGTAAACTTACTTGGCAATAAACCCCCATTCTGATTCTGATATGAATTAAATCTAGGGTGCCTAAGACTTTTGCACAGTACTATATTTTAGGAAAGATCTAATCCAAGAACATCCTGGAAGTACCATGGCAGAACTTTAGGAAAACAATTGACACAGCCACTAGGACCACGTCCTTTAATAAAACAACACAACACCCTGAGCTTCCTTACCTGGAAACGTACCAAACTGGGAGTGAGCTGCCAAGGCAGCAGACACACCCAGAGTCCCCAGGCCTCCAAACTCAGAGCGGCCTGAGCTTGTCATGTACAGCCCAAATGCTGGATGGCTGACTAAAGGAAAAGCATTGGAGATGCCAGATATGTTGAACTGTTGATCACTTGCCGTCTGGAACAAATGACCTGGAGAACAAAAGGAGACTGTTTGATAATTCAAATAAAAGATACTGTACACAGAACCGTGGCGTTAAAATACCATGGTTGAATAATTCATTTCTACAAATCATCAATTCTTAATGCTGTGATAAAGTCTCATTTAGGATCTTTCATGACAGTGGTTAGTTTAAGTTTTAATGCATTAAGAATAGAGACATTGGATGGTGCAAAGACGAAGACTAAGACTTGGATTCTGCTTGATCTGTTCAAACATGCTTCAGCAAATAGGAGACACAGCAGCCTGGGGAGTATGGGAATCCATTCAGAGCAATGAGCATGAATGATTTAGTGTCTGGTGCACCCGCTCATGTTTGAATAATTATAGAAATTCAGGAAACTATTACTTGATAAACATTGTATGATGTATGGAATAATCATTCCAACAAGAGAAAAAAAAACAACAAAAGATCTATACTGTATCACAGAATGCATTTATTCTACACTGTGGATTTTATTTTGACAGGCACGGGCCATTTGAATTGCGTTTTTCTGCCTTATTCTTCTTCTACTACATACTGGATAGAGCAGCGCTGACCAAGGTAAAGACAATAGAATTTAGAATCTGTCAGTATCAGGCACAAAAGGATATCAGCAGTCCATGTTCACAAGATATAGCCTACTATGTCCTCTAACACAGTGATGTAGATAGTGACAGAACATATTTCATGGAAATTTCAAGAGCACAGACAAACTGCAGAGAGCTTATGTCTGCTGTTCTTACAGTATCTGATCCCTGTGTGTCAGGTGATAGAGTATGCATCAAATCCTATGTGTCAACAAATTCATTCTAGGACTGCTGACATACGAAAATGAAAGAAAATTGTCAAAAAATTGAATTCCTTGTGAAGCTACCCAAAGTTGTGCAATATGTATCAATTAAGGTATAACTATTATGAACTATAATGCTATTGTACCTATTGTCCTGTATTCAGACAAAGTTATTCTCTTGTCTAACATTACATTACTAACAAAGTCAAATACTTCACGTCACTCACTCTAACAAAAATATACACCAAAACAAAAGAAAATGTTCACGTGTCAATGCAGCAAACCCCTTCCAGGATATGGAGCCCCATGTTGTGCTCCATTCCTGAAGTAGCCCTCTAGTTTTATGTATTGACCTTCTATATATATATGAGCATTTATTGTCTTAAGCTACTCAGGGTGGTAGCTCTTTAACAGTGCCGGATGTCATCCCACTCCTCAATTCCTAAAAAAGTCAGTAAGTACAAGCCTCTCCTTAAGCTATGCATCATATATCTGTAGACCTATATATATGTATCATAATTACTACTATGATACATGTACATAATATAACATATATCTATTGGGATTTGCAAACAATCCATATCCCTGTCACTAAAAACACTAACATGATACTTCTGCTTCTGCGACTTGATAACAAAATCAAAGTTGAAGGCCATTCAGACAACACCTTTTCAGTTTAAATAAAAGATTCCACTCTCCCTCCTTCGCTACCTTTCTCCTGCTATGCCAGTAATTCACAGAGTGAACTGTGAAATCAAAAATCATTCACCTTTTTTTCCAAAATAAAACAGATCAAGTAATTTGTCAGAAGCCAATATGGAATTAGTATCTTGCACTAACTGTATTAAATACACTCTGAAAGGTGCTGCAGAGAAAATGTGTTACTTAGATAAATTGATCTAGCGAGTGTAGTTAGTAAGAGTATGAAAGCCTCAGTGTAATTCAATCACTTCGAATGGTTGTTGCCAACACTGAACATGTGATATCTTTTCTCTGCTTTCCACAGGGGATAAGAAATCACTTAAAAGAACTCAATTTACTTGATTCTCATAACAGCAATGTGACTTCAGAGGTGCCACTGTGCTTTCGGCATTCAATTCAGTGTTCAGTCCAAAATAAATTATCTGGAAAATCTCAGCACACGTTTGGTGTGGGGGTCTGAGAATGAATAATTTATGAGAATGTCTCTAATGTGTTCTTCATTGTAACAGCTTGACAAAAAAACACTACTTTTTGGCGCATTTCTTATCATAAAAGAAAAAAAAAAATTCACAAATCACAGTATGAAAATTTGCATGTTATTTTCTGGTCAGGGGTAATCTGACAGCTTATGCATCACTGCCGCTCACTGCATAATGGCTTTGACCACAATTAGTATTCAGAGAAAACAAGAGGATGTTCGTGGCTGCGCGCACACTGTGAGGCTGACAGGCACGTCAAATCACACAGGCTAAACTGGAGCTAAAGGTTGTCAACAGACATCCGCAAGGGCGCACACAGCTTTTTAATTGTTGACATTCATTAATTCAATGGCTTTTCAATTCCTACCAAAACTGTCGGAGAAGTGCGAGACTGGGTGGAAGAAGGTGCTTTCGCACAATCATAATTACATGTATGTAAAAGCTCTTCCAAAATGTGTGCAGAATAATAAAATATCATGACTTGGAAGTGAATAAGGCATCAAAACAATTGGGTTAGCTTTGTCTCTAGCCTAAGTCACATTTGATTTATGCGTTGATGTTGTGCAAATGTGGTGTCAAATAAAAAAAATAGCTTTGATGAGAAATTTCTAAATGATTAAACTGCCTGTGTGTGTGTGTGTGTGAATAAGCGTGTGTGTGTGTGTGTGTTAGAAAGGAAAAGAAAGGAAAAAGAAAAAGAGTGGGCACATACCACAGGTGGCAAGAGGGGAGCCGCCTACGGGGCTGGGGGCCGTGCTGCACTTGGTGGAGGGTGTCTGGGGTGGGGCAGGAGTTGGGGAGGAGCTGGCTGAAGAGGAGGCCTTGTGAAGGGAGGACGGGGCTGACGATGGGGAGGCCAGCCGCTCTCCAGACTCCATATCTGTCAAACACAATCCAATCAACACTCTTACAAAAGCAAGGGAAGAAAAGAACGAGAAAAAAACTACACAACACTAGCGCCACGCACCCCACTGAGACTTGCTCTCTCTCACACATCTGAATTACCTTAACAACAATACTGGATCTCTGCTTAGCAAAAGACCACTGGCTTCATCTCTATGGCTCTGAGTCTATGAGATGGCCTTGGTGAAAGCAATATTTGGGTATACTATACCACAAGCATTGCAATGCCAACCATTTAAACCCATATGGACGTAATTGCAAACAAACTATCAAATATACAATAGAAGCAAAAGCATATGCATCACACACCCACCGACCCACCCCCGGTGACAACTCATATTTAAGGTTGTCACAGCTCTTTTATATAAGATGTAAAACAGCTGTGATCGTTAACAATCTATTGAGAATATTAGGCATGTAATGAAGCAGTAAGACTTTTGGAAAAGAAAATGCAATCTTCAATCTATTAGAAACACACTGTGTCTATCCCTCCCAGAACTTCTATATCATGTCCCTTTGGCTGAATTAATAGAGGGCTGTCAGAGCCATCTCCACTATTCTCTCTGATGACTCAAACCACAGTTGGTCTGCCCATCATCTAAATGATGCCAGAGAGAGATTCTTTAATACTAGTCTTTCATCAGCAGCACATTTCCTGGCTTTTCCATTATTTATGCCACTTCACAACCCGGTGATCACAAAAGCCCACATCTGAAATCCTCTTTAACACACGCGTCCAGATTGTGTTTTACAGCCTGCCATTGTTATAGTATTGTACATTACACAAACAATTTCTAGATCTCCCTGGTGACTCTCCTCTCCTGCGGAAGAAAGCATGAGCGGTTGATTAAATTGGGGAGACAAAGCTATACTCTGAATATCAAGTATCATCCCTCGCCAGGAACAACACTGATGAGACGTAAATGACATGAAAGCTGCAGCAGCGCTGCCCTGGAAAGGTCACTGTTTCCTGTGGTTGTGCGTGTGCGCCTATAATTTATAAAAGAACAGAGTGACTTCATATGTATAATCCAACTCTTCAAAACAAAAACATCTGTAGTATCACTTTGACTTTGCCACATCACACTTCATATGTGAGCATACTTCACACTAATTCTAAGATAGACAGAAAAACAAAATAAATTCTGTAGTACAAATGAGATTAAATATCCAACAAAGTGCCAATGATTTTCTCAGAGACCGAAGTTAAAATTAGGCCAGGATTCAAGTAAAAGTGTTTGCGTGACCAATACATTATGCACGCATTTAATCTTTCCTAAATGTTTACTCGCTTCTTCATTTTACTGTGAAATGTTGCGGACACGATTTCCTCTTGGGTAATTCATTTTTGCTGCAAAAGCAAACTGGCATTTTCTGTCAATAGCAGACTTAGTGGAATAATGTCAGAACAGAACCTTTACAAATCTTACAAACTGATTTTCAGCGGACTGTAAAGCTACTCTAGCAAACAAAAACCTCAAAAGAAAAATACAAACCTGCATTGGAAGGGGAGATCAAATAGAACAAAATAGATAATAATAGAATAAAAACAATGGAACAATTTGCAGCATTTACAAAGCCAATCCTGACTTTATTATGAGAAATTAAAATAGGTGTAGCAGCAGAATTAGATAGATTTTATAGGTAATTAACGTAACGGTGCACTGGCAGCCAGTATTCTGGGTGCTATATAATCTCCACAAGCAGCTAAATTCATTTGACGTGTGTGTAACTGGTCTTGAGCTCCTGACAGCATGTGAGGTGTAGGACACACAGTGCAGATATTCCAAACAGCAGGCTGCAGTTCCAATGAAAACAGCATGTATGCTAATGTACCGGAGATGATTTATAGAAGAAATGGCTCTGACTGAATCAAAGTCATGTCCACATACAGTATATTACTGCACAAACACAATGCAGCTTGTCATCTCGTGATAAAGAATGCAATGGGCTTATAAACAGACCCTAGATTTTAATGAGACAAAGCACAAATCTTGCATTCTCAGAAAATGCTTTCTATCATTTAAATGCAGGGTGCAATAATGATCTGATTCAAATCATGGATTTGGCCCCTAATACAAACAACTTACAACATCCATAGAGTTGATTATGAAGGGATTGTGTTACTATGAGGCAACAATGTTTCTCTCTTTTGCATTAGACTACATCTGTATCAGTAACACCCCTACTATGCTGCCTCCTCTTCCTGTCAGATGTATCTGTGTGAAAGAGTCTTTACATTTCTGCCGGGGCAAAAAACTAACTTTTTTATTCACTGGACACAAATCCAAAAATTCTCTGGACACTTTCACTATTTTACCAGCCAACTAGATTTGTTGAACAAAATAGAACCTTCGACACAGCCAAAATCAACTAGTTTGTGGTGGGTATCTGGAGGCTGCTCTTCAGTTTCCAATCTGATTTCTCATACTGGTCAGTCACAGCATGACCTGTCTCTGTCATCCTGTCTCTCTCAGTATGAACACTGATGGGATACAAAAACAGCAAAACGTAAATCAGAGGGCTCAAAGCTTGTCAAACCATTCCAAATCTGGGAATGGACTTTATTGAACTATGCACTTAGTTTGCTTCTTGCCCTTTTCTTCTACACAATTGTCCTGGTCATTTGGCTGGCTCTAATCTAATGTTATACGCACACACACGCACAAACACATGCCTGAAGCCTCTGCACCTCCCCTTCTCCTTCCTTTCTCTCATCTGAGAAGTTGCTCTATTACAACTTTGACTGTCTGACTGTCTCTTCACTGTTATTTGATATACATTTAAACCTAGGAGATATATAGTAGGTTGACCTCAGCAAGATCTTTTTGTGTTGCTATATGTACTGAACAGGCTCTTAATGTCAAATACCTTGTCTTCTTCAGGATGTTGCTTGGATTAGCTTTAACTAAATGCTGAATTAGTTAGTCAAAACAAAAAGCAATGCAACCAAAAATGTTAAATTGGACCTAATTGTGAGAGCTAAACGAGCACAAATAATGTAATATGTCACTAAATAATTTTGTATTATATTGCATTATATTACATATCTAATGAGGTGAATCAAATTGTTTGTATCAGTGTATGATATGTATTGATTCAGTGTAACTGATAGATTCTCCTACTTGCCTTGGGATCACTAGGCTTGATGTTGAAAGTAAATGCATTGTCTATCTATCCATATATTTACTCTCTGCATGTTGCATTTCATGCAGTCTTGTTTTGTGTTGTGTGCACGTGCACACTTGCTTCAGCTGTGTGTGTCTTGTCCATTTTATTTTCTTGCACAGTAACAGATGGCTGATGCTCACAGTGATAATCCCGCAGCAGTCATCAGCATAGATCAGCAATATTCATACTGCGGACACAACGTCTTCTCAGCTAATGGAAGGTAAGGGCAGGAAAAGAGAAAGAGAGGGAGTGTATAATAAGGAGCGTCTTGACCCCGTTCTAAGTTAGAGAGCTGCATCACTCAGTCCTCTACCTGCTCTCCACCATCCTGTGCATTTAGCTCAGATCCACTCTCATTACAACTCATCCATAGCTATGGCAAATGATGACTATGAATGCTATTCATCGTCTCTGGCCCTGATAGCCTAATGATTAACTGTAGACCATGTTTTAAAAAAAGAAAGCAAAAAAGTCCATCTCCTGAGGCATGAGCCAATCACAACTGGTGTCTACCATCCCACTAAACACAATTACTTCTACTTACAGTGGACAAATAGCAGCACTACTCACTGCTTAGCCAGAATGGTTTGTTGGATGGAAAGAAATAAATGTAAAAATCAGTAGAGGCTGAAACCTCCCCAATGGTTGACAGCACCATGGCAAGTAAAAAAAAAAAAATAAAGCCTTTCACACCCCCCACTTGCCATTCTTCCTCAGATCATACAACAGACCAGTCGTATGAAGTCATTTATTTGTGAAGGTTTTTGCCCATTTGTGTGTGTGCACGTGCATGTGCGAGACATACAGGACGAGGGCTCCCTGTGGGGGCAGGCTGTTACAGGCAGAAGGAAAATCGAGTGTCTGAGGTGGCCGTGGATGGGTGCATCACAAGTTCAGCCATCCACCCACAGTTCAGTTGAAATGCCACGCTCCTCCGAGCTTCAAACAGCGTTTCATTCTGTCTGTGTCTTCTGGCCACTGAGTGGCGAGCTGTGGCTCCCCGGCACCGACGCCCACTTCACCTGGACAGTGATGAAGTGTTCTGTCTGGCCCATCTCACCAGCCTCTTAGGGAGGAAACTTTGAGCTGACCTGCATCCAGGGGCACATCTAATATACAACTTGCTAGGTTCAAAGCAGCAGGGTGACTTTAAAGGGCAAGTCACACTGATTGTGTCGAAATGGCACTGTAAATCAAAAACCATGTGCCTCCTATTATTATTAAATAAATACTGCATTGTGTGGTAAGAGCGTCATCAGATTTGTTAATCATTGTTTACATTTATGGACTGTTTGATGATGATGCAGTGGGGTGCATTTATATATTTTCTTAGGGGAACTAATACACTGGGTGTGCATTAGGGCAATGAAAACAAAACGATGACGCAATAAGGTGAGTGAACATAGTAGGCAAAATCTGGAGGGTTTATAGCAGGGCATACAGGCATACAGTTTTGATTTGTCTAAATGAAGTTTCACATTCAAGTTCAGCTTTGCATGCAAGCAGGTGCCTCAATACAATGCACTAGCTTCCTTGCTCTGTCATCATACATTGGCTAGCTTGATGTCATACAACCATCAAAATTAAGTGATGGTTTTAACTAACCAAAGTAACCCTCTGCTGTGTTGTTTCACCATACAAGTAACAGTGCCACCAGAAGCAGGGTAGTTCATATTTGGCTACAAAACGTACAAAAGGTAGCTGACCTTAC
>OOFE01016045.1:18449-33400 GCA_900323365.1 Monocentris japonica
GGGGGGGGGGGGGGAGAGAGAGAGAGAAAAGGACAAGCCACTTCATTCACTCCCCCCAATCAGCTGCTATTAATCTATTATGGTGGCTCTACAAAAAACAGTGAGTCCTTGTTAAATTAACTGCAAGCCTATAGTGTGAGACCGGGAGAATGGTATCTTTGGATGACATGTTAGTAGTATATTCTCCCTTAATATACTAGACCTTTATACATATGTATAAATCCATAACTGTATAAATGAGAGCTCTGTTAGAGTATAATTGTTTATGGGTATAATACACAGCCCATGCTTAGTTTTTGCAGTGTTTTCCACAGCAGAGAGAAGTTGGTAAGGCAAGCCAATGCTTGTTACAGATAATCACGCTTACACTGTGTTATTACTACGCATTACACAAATTCCCATCTCACCCTCCTTGTTTACTCCTACATCATTTTCTCCACCATTATTTCCTAAAGGCATCATTACAATCATTATATGTTGCTGATAATGAAAATTGAGGAAATAATATCGCTCATTGGGGTTATTGTGCAATAGTCTCTATGTACAATTTTTGCCTTAAAAAGGGAATGTCAGCTAAGTACGTCATGTTATATTATGTGAGGATGATTCTGATGAATCTACAGTTAAAATTGCACAGGCCCTACCGCTGTCCTTGTAGCTCATTCTAACAACTTTGTTCATTCCATACATTTGCAACCTATGATTAGGAACAGCCTAGGCCATCAACGGATTGCTAAAGCACTTAGATAACAACCAAAGAGAAAGAGCTAGGGAGGCAGAGTGATGAATGAGAGGATGGTTGGGGGGGGACAAACATTTTCATCTCTTCATCTCTGGCCTGAATGCAGATGACATTTATGTGAGGAGCAAAACAAAAAGAAAATGTTTATTGCTTGTGCAGATGCAGTTAGGAAATCTTGAAGAGTAAATATTACAATAGGCAAAATCTTTACAGGTAACATCAATTTCTTTTTGCCATTTATTCTTAAAAGCTTAAAATGGCTAAATATTTTCAATGGAGAGCCTGTTCAATTAGGTGACCAAAGACTTAGGCTAGTTCTTAAAAATATGACACGCTATTTAGGTCTGGCTAGTAAACTTTCATTCAAACAGGCCTCACAAAAATATTTACATGCCAGTAATAACAAACTGACAAAACATAATAAGGCGTGTTTACTGAGTCCAGACTTCACACTTCTCTCTGCTAAAATAACATATTTTCAAGCTCCAACCAAGTGTTAATGTGCGTGATAAAATGCAGCTCTTCTTAAGAAAACATCATTTGCATAGCTTTACCTTGCAACTTCAATTATCCACACAAAGCAAGGTAGTAACACAGCTGGACTGTGACTCAAAATGTGATATAAATTCAGCAATTGAAATCCTCAGTTTAATATTATGGGGTGGTGAAGGTGGGTGCATTTGCATGTCAACAGGAGAAAACAGCTTGAATATAAATAGAATGCAATCACCTGACAGGAGACAGAGCTACAAATTAAACATGAGACTAGGCTGCTGGTGCAAAGGTTATCTGTCATTCTGCACTGCTATATAAAACACATCAGAGCAAAGGGCACCTTCTACAATTTTGGATTCAACGCCAAAAGAAGGGAAAGACATCTTCATATGAAATAATGAATGAATGTTCATTTGCTCATTAGACAAAAGTGTCTAGGTGCGATTGGTGTGGTCATGTCTGATGGTGTCCGGATTCATCTGGCTACCTATGTCATGCCAGAGACAATGGGGATAAAAAGTCCAAGAGTGCAGCCAGTCTTTAAGGTGTGACATTGGCGTGTCAATGACCTTCACATGCTCCAGATGACCAAATAAACAGCATGTCTCCCCTCTATTTATGTCGAGGAAACGATGGGGCCTTACAGGGCTTTTATCCCATTTCTCTCCCACTGTCAATGTGGAGGATGAAATAAAAGGCAGCCAGGATCAAGGTAAACATCACTATGATGGCTTTCTCATTCCTGTAGAAGGATCCTCTCTCACTCTCCGAAGAGCAAAACATCAATCACATCAACAGCAATGGGGAATGGGACTTCAGTGAGCCGAATGAAGCAATAAAACAGGCCCTGAGTGTCCCTTACAAAGCATTTGTCACACATCGTCCATATGTCCACTGCTATAGTGAAGCAGTGGACATATGGCAGTGAAGATGTTGGTTCCATTAAAACAAACACACACCTGCACACACAAAATCTCCTATGTGCTTCACTAATACAGGCAAAGTGAGGTAATCTGGAATTTGAACCTGATAAAATAATTCTTTGGCAATACACCACCTTGGTCAGATAAGGGCATATGGCACCTAAGGGGAACATTTTTAACAGCTGAAGATGTAGATGCACAAAGCTTCCCATCTCTACACCAGTCACTTTGGTGTGGAGAACCATGGGATTATGATCCCATAACCTGGAACCAAATTCTTATCACACAAAGAAACTGGAGAGGCCCATGACATTCCAGATAGACCAGAGCCTGATTAAGATAACATGAGACACGAGTAGAGGCGTGAGACTTTCCATCTCTCCTGACACATTCAGACTACTGGAGCATCAGGCAACTCAAGACACAAGAATAAAAACACAACAGCATCAAACCATACAGCAGCTGCTACTGTTGTCTATAGTTGCTGAAGTTTGCTGGACTCTGTGTCCTATTTTCTACAGCTGCCCAGCTGTGACTGTTTCTGTCTGATACCATCAGAAGTGGACAGTGATGGCTTCTACAATGTGCAAGCGTGCCGGGAGTAGCTGAGCTAAGCTGAGCTGAGCTGTAAGGTCCACACTGGTAATGTGATAGAGCCAGCAGCTCACACTCACAGCCTGTAGAGCACTGCCATGGTCTGTGCATCAGCACAAAGGAAAGAAAGGAGCTCTCCCTGGTCACAGCGCATGACATTCCCCCACTCATCTGCTGCACCGACAAGCCTGCTATTTACCTTAATATGTCAATCAAACTCGCCCAGTTTCACTACCAGTGTGTGTGCAAGCACAAACACATTGAATATAGCCTATAGAAAAAAAAGAGAAAATGAACAAATGTAAAACTTTATACTTTCTGTGTTAAGCCTGTAGACAAACTGTCACTAGTTGACAGGTTTTCATTGTGGAAACAAACAGTCACACCTTAGTGTGACACAGCAAGAATTAACCTTAAAAGACACATACAACCTACAATTCCTCCAGCTACAAAGTTGCTTTGCAGTTGTTTCTCGAAATCCTCCTTGAGCCTTGATGACAGGTTTCAAAATCTAAGTTGAGTTCAGTGTGAGGGAAGAAGAAAGAGCAATCGGTTCATCCTGTGTTTGACTTCAATACAATTTTTAGATCTAGTTTCACATAAGCTGTACATCACACAGTAGTGTATATCATCCATGACACAGGAATTGTTCAACCAATACATTCAACAAGGAAAGCTTGGTGTGCATTCTTTTTAAGAAATATATTTTGTATAACGTGGTTTTCAAGTGATCTTAAATAGAGGAATTATTTTTGAGCATACAATCCAGTGTAACTAAACACAGTTCCTTAATGTGAGAAATTAACATTTATAGTCAAGGAAGGAAATACTCTAGAGAAATGTTTCTATCAGAAGCAACTGGCAAAACTACCTAGCACAGGATTTTTAATTCCTGCCTAGATAGAACTGCCTTAAAGAATACATGGGTCTGATTTGAACAGCCTGATTAAAAATTGCAAACCTGTGCAAAACAACACTGAAGGTCAATGCAACATTCTTTAAAAGACAAAGCACAGATTCAACAAAAATATATTGTGCCCACTTCCCCTTTTTAAATACAATAGAATCTTATTAATCTGAACTCCAAAGCAATGGACAGATGACAGGTGACCAAAATGCAGCACACTGAAATACAAAGCGGAAGCGTTTCCAAACATAAGGCATGCATGCAAACATATTTTGCTGTAAAATGTCATGTACTATGTAATATACAACAGAAATGTTTTAATTACATATATCAATAAGGATTGAACGTCTGCACACAATACATTGAATTTGTTTTTGTATTGCTGCATATTTTAGTCATCATGCCAGTTTGGTTAACTTGTCAGTTCTGAAGTCTGAGGGTTTGATAAATGTGGTTGTGATGTACATTTGAAATATATGACATGTTATAATGTTGATACCAAGGTTTCAGAAATCAAAAATTACTCCACCTCCGAAGAAAATGAATCAAACAGGAATGACTTGTTCATTCTTAGCAAATGTGTCAGACAGGAAATAGATGGCCATTGTTAAGACACTTTTTGCAATAGCAGGAAAACTTGGCTGCAAAGTAAATGGTCAAGAGAGAAAAAAAAAAAGACAAATGTTTCTTTTGTTTCAGAGGTATGAAATCATCAGGCAACCCTTAAGATATTTGCAGGCAAACGTGACATGGTGAAGTAATATTGTACCATATTCAGATGTTATGAAAATGGTGTCTCACATTTGGCCTAATTTCCTCTTTGTTTGAGAGCCACTTACCCAGATCTCATGTTTGCCGCAGGCTTGCCCAGGATAGAAAGCAAATGATGATTGAGAAGCCATGAACACAATTTTAACAGCCGCACCCTTGCACAGAAAGTAAGCACTACTTTTAAGGATACAACAAAAAGAACAGCACTGGCTTTTCCTGTTTATGCCACAGGCTGAATAGGCTAATATTAAGCGTTTCACTCAGCTCTGGTACTGTAACATAATCAAATACTTCAGCCATGTTCTAATAAGCAAAATCAACAGAGATCAGTAACAATGGACAACAGTGAAAGAAAGAAGACAGTTACAGTAGTTAAGCTCACTCTAAATTGATTGCCAGTGTAATTTTTTTCCAAATATTCTGTTAAATGAAACCATGACTAATACTTTGCAATTGCAAAAATTAACTTTCTTCTCAGTGATACAGCCTACATTTCCTGCTGTAGTGGCCTCGTACTTCACGCATCATAACACTGAAAAAGGAAGACACTCAAAATAAAACACACTCCATTATGTGTGCACAGACTGCAAAAGAGCTGCAGACTGAGCAATTTGGCACACAGGCAGTTTCTGTCGACACTCTGCTTCTGTTAGCCATTAAATCAAAGGTTATCACAGCCAGAAGTGTCAAAGGCAAATGTCTAACAGTGTTGTCATCCCGAATTCTTTTCTCTTACTTGGTCCCCATACTTAACTGTGTGTCACACAAAGATTTTACTCAAGTAACAGTTGAAGGTTATGAAATTAAATAGGCCATTTCATTTTTCTGAACGTGCTAGTTCTTACAGGATGAAACACAGGACAAAGGCTTTAAGATGAGGGAGAAGAAAACAGAGGGCTGATTTTAATAGTGCTCAAAACACCTGAAATTCATTGGAGAGTTAACACTAAGCGCATGGTGTGTGCAGCTGTGGCTTCAATAGAGCTGTGAGAGTCACTTGGGATACTCATCAGACTATTTTTATTTTGATGAATGTGCTGGGAAAATAACTAATTTCCTGTCTGCCTCTGAGCCATCTTCACAAAAAGAGCTTCTTCTCCTCTGCTAAATGAATATTTCCATCACCGTGATTGCACTATTCCAGTCTATGTGCTCTGCTATCATGTAGCACCAATACTGATATATGGTGCTGAACACCACTGGCCATTCAAACATCTTAGACAGCTATAAATGTCCATGTTAATAGGAAGTCATTTAATAGCTGTAAAATATTATTGCACCAAAGGCTATTGTGGCCGCGACCATGGCACATCAAGCCCTGTCAAGGCAGTTGGCTTCATCTGTGAGGGGATAGGCTAACTGGTCAGTTTTGGTAACATGTCATTCCCACCCCTGTAACTTCAGCTAAGTATGGTGGACTTTTTCCTTCTCTGGTGTTCATACCAGTTAAGAATGCACAAAGAAAAGCTGCATATGAATTTCAGTCCAGTATGGAAGCCCATTCCCACTGCAGATTAAAATTAAAAAGGGCTGAATTGTGATGTTTGTTTTCTTGCAATTGCAACTTTACTTCTTGCAATTGCAACTTTATATCCTTTTTAATTGTAATTTTTTAAATGAGTTGTTTTTCTTTTATCTTAATTTGAATTCTGACCTTTTCTCACAATTGCTTACAAAATGTATATCTCAGAATTCACTCACACACACACACAAACACAATTTGGTCATATAAAAATGGAGAAGGAGAAGACACCAAATAAACAAACAAGCTTTCTTTCATGTTACTGTGCACCAGTGATCTAGTGGTCAATAAAAAGGTGGGTAAGCTATGACCTCTAGTCAGTCAGTGATCACCATAAGGCACCAAAACCACCAATCTAAACAAAAATCAATTATAATTTCCAAAAAAAGCATTAAGCATCTACAAACAAGCACATAATTCATGATAAGCTGCAACCTTTTTGGCTCTATGAAACCAACTACATCTCCCCTGCATTGCTGTTTTGATGTTCACTTCACCCTTTTGTTTCTATTTTTTGGCAAAGCTTTGGGGTGCAATAGGAGATACACACAATGTTGTTACACAGTGAGTTACAGAGATAATATATTTAGTGGGCTCAACATGGTTGTACGGCTTGACTTAGATGAAGATCAGACCATATTTTAGGAGCCATTTTACGCAGGAATGCAGGTAATGCTAAAGGGTTCACAAATATTTTCTGTACTGTAGACAGAATAAAAAGCAACCAATTAGGAAAGAGACAGGGGCATATATGACAAAACTCTGTCCTGAGTCCAACAAGCCATCATTCATTCCACTCATCTCAATGTGATTTGGATCAATAGATATAGATGATAAAAATAAAGCCAATCAGGAAAACCAATCAGCAAAGGGGAGGGGCTTAAATGCCATCACCAATCGATAGGAAACTCAAGTCTGATGAACTATCACTCATGTCGATGTGACTTTGAGATCAACAGCTTTAGATCAGGGGTGTCGAACCATGTGCCATGGAGGGCCGAGAGTATGCAGGTTTTTGTTCCAACCGAACAATATACCAGGTGATTCGACTGGTTATCACACCCTCAACCAGAAAGGAGGCACTAATCAGTGAAACCACCTGGTGTAGTCTTTGGTTGGAATGAAAACCTGCATACACTTGGCTCTCCATGGCACATGGTTCGACACCCCTGCTTTAGATGATGAAAAGAAGCCCAATTTTGGGGGAAATTTCTGGGATGGGCAAACAGACAATAAAGAAAAACAGCCAATTGGAAAGAGGGAGGAGCTTAAATCACATCCCTAATCGATAGGAAACTCTCTTGAGTTGGCCTGAGAGACCAATCTATTCTTGCTGCTAATAAAAAGGTGTGTAAACTGAATTTAGATGGGTTTACCCTCCACTGCATCACTGGTGTGGACCAGTCACAAAAGCTCTTTCACAATCAGATTTTTCAGACAATCAGCTTGTGTCATCTTTCATGTGTCTACTTATTAAAAAGGAACAGTTAAGGAAACCCAAAACGAAAATTCTGTTATTATCAGAATTCTGTTATTATATATATTTTTTTTACGACCACCAAACATACAGCAAGTTTGCCCCTGCAGTTCCATCTCAGCCTTCTCCCAAACTCATGCATGCAGCTCATGCAGTATAATCCAAGTGTTTTGTGGACAAACAAATGTAATGCTAGTCCAAAAAGCCTACATTTACCTCACTGACACTTCCTGGTTTCTGAATGGTCATGCACCACTGCAGCCTAAAAAAAAAAAAAAACCTAAAAAAAAAGCACCAAATAAAGATTTTTACTGCCTCACAGCACCAAATGACCAGAATATAGAATATATCTACAGGGGCTTGATAGGGTGCTGAGGTTTCTGGTTTTCAAAACTGACTACCCAGGCTGTATTCTCTGTTTTGTAACAAAAACTCCCCACCCATTGGAATTCAAGACACCCCCAAACTACTGTAACTCAAGGGGACAGGACAGGTTGGGGCTGTGCCAGAGGTTTGTAAAAGAGGAATTAAGTTCTATCAATGTTGTTGTAATTCCTACTAGTCGCTATTAGAGGTGACAGATATCATAGATTACTTAATTATTTACTTGTTATTTTATTATTTCCATTGTAGTTTTTTATTTTTTATTCTATTTCTTTATTTCTTGTGTTATTCTATGTCTGGCTGCTGTAACCAAGAAATTCCCCCCCGGGGATCAATAAAGTACCTACATACCTACCTAATGTCCCTTATGTCACCTTTAGCACCATCTCGGCAACTTGGCTATCATAGAAATTCCAGACTGTCAAGTCGAATCAAACTGGGAATTAGGGAAATGTGCATGTCCGTGAGTGACATGGTGAACCTTGAATCTGAGTGTTGGGCAATTTCACACATCTCTTACAAAACTAAAAAGTGTGAAGTTACTGTCTGGCACACACCGTTACATATACATGCCAGCAGTGTGGAGCTCCTTTCTATTGCACTAGCACAGCGCTAAAATCAACTGAAACAAAGATGCATCACTCCAAAGCTCCTAATGTCAATACAGTGATCTGATTCAGGGACATTACACATATTAAAAACAAAACTTACCTTTAAAAAGTAACTTGCAGGGGCACCCTGGGAGCTTATTTGGCTAAGGCACATACCATATAACCTCTCTCTCCCCCAATCCTTTGTGTCTCTCTCTACTTTTGGCTATCTGATAAAAAAAAGGTAAAACATTCCCCAAATTAATCTTTAAATAAAAAAAAGCCAGCTGGAAAGAAGTCAGTTATCAGCTATCGGGTCAAAAAAAAATCAGCGCCTGTGGAAACAGTTTCTTGTGAGGTGAGCCTCAAGAAGGGGATTTAATTTTAGCAAATTAAAAACAGCTTTGAGGTAAAGTCAAGCTGACGTTTGATTACCTAGGACAGAACAAATAACAGCAGAAGTGTTTTCATGCTCACTCTAAAGATGTTACTCAAAAAAGGCACACCAAGACAATTATTGTTATTTGTAGGTGTACCAGTGCGTCCAAATTTAATTTCCAGGTCACACAATCTCAATTTTGGTCGCACTTTTGAGTCCTGGATAAACTTAGAAGAGCTGTTAAGTGCTCATCTGTGTGTTAAAAGTGTAAGGCTCCTCCATCCCCTGTGACCACATGAACCTCAGAATTCTGCACGCTCATTAACTCCATTGGCATAAGCCACATTAACCCCATTCTGACCAGAAAATGTCACCACTCTCAGTTTAGCTAAATACTGAGGCAGGCTGCAACGACACATTTCAATCCAAAGTCTGCAGTTAAAGAGATCTTCATCAGTTTGCTGTCACATCTTACTACAAACAAAAGGGAAAAAGCTAGACATTGCCCATATTAATATAATCTCAGGGTTTGATAAACAAAATTTGTTCCAAATTATTTTGGCTTAGGCTGATATATTTCTGTCTAAGTAGGCTACCACCTGTAAGCCCAATGAAGAGCAGCATCTGTCCCTGTTATTATTGTCATAGCAGGGGCCATAGTATGAAGATAGTGTGAAACAGAGCATCTTGCACACACAGAGCCTCACTAATGGAAAATTCTGCACACAGCTCCTGTTACCGCACTTCGACAAGCACTGCCCTCTTGAAGCTGTGTGCAGCCGGGCCTGAAAGAGGGGAGGAAAGGTGCCTGGCATTGGAAGGGTAATATCACCCTCCACACAGAGAGGAAAAACAACCTGCTCTTACCCTGGATGGTTCCATGTACTGTATCACAATAGCCTCATGTGCATCGGATATAGACCTATAGTATGCTTCGGCCTACACTTGATGTTCAAATGGGGTTGCTCTACCACAGAGATCCAACAATGAAACAGACTGTTAACTATTTGAATAGAGAGAATAATACAAAAGACAGTGGGGAGTTAAAGTCCACATGAAGTCGACCGGCAACCCTTTATTTTCAGATGCATGGCCAGTGTTCTACAGCTGCATGTCTTTTTCATTGTCAAGGACGTAGCATTTTACTTAACAAATGACTTACTGTCCTCCTACAAATTAATTTACCTCTTTAGATTTAATGTTTATTAAAGACCAATGCAGATCTGACAGCATTCTTTCAACCACGCTCTAATGACGTAATGTTATTTTGATGTTTGGTTATATGAAAATTATGATGCCTTAACCTGGAAAACAAAAACAAATTAACAAGGGAAATTAAAATACAACTCTAAAAATGACAACATCTGGAGTGGATGACGATTGATATAATGGAATTAATTGTTGTTGGCATCAGGGGCAGGGAGGCGATACTTCCCTTTTTCTGAAGGATGCCATCTAAATCCAAACATTTCCTCCTGAATATTCAGGCCATGTGAATACAATATTCATTTTGCTGCAGGAGAACAGTCGATGCATAACAATGAGATCCGCTAATGAAATCAACCATCAAGCTGAAATACATATTAAACTGGGGTCTCAGGGTGTCATTTCCTTTTTGCAGCGTTTGTTCATTTTCCTCATTTCTTTCCCCTGACCTTTCAATATTTTCTCCTAACTTGAATTTGCTTTCAGCCAAGAATGATTGCATATCACTGCTTTATTCTGTCTTTTGTGCAATGAAAATAACCTGCATTTCTTACCAAATTAACATTGTTTCCATAAACACATTTATAATACATTTTAAACTGAGACAATCATTCATTTTGAGTCAAAAACTACAAATGAAAAGTGACTTCAAGTCAAATTGAAGTCGTTTTATATAACTATCAGCCTGGAGAATCCATTCTGGTAATCCATGACAAATGTTGTTTAAACATCTGGTGGAGTTGAGTGAAATAAATTATAAAAAATGTTTGACAACACAAAATGAATAGAGCAAAGCTGTTTCCATGCATTGGTTTTCTTATACCTCAAAAAGATGTACTGCAGCTTGGTGCATTTATTTCCTCCTGTGTTTAAGATGGAACCTACTGTGTATTTTCATGTGGAGGTTAATGCTCACACATTTACTTCACATAGTTTAGGCTTGTGTATTCAGAGTAAAAAGGTGCAAAAACCTGCGACAAAGCGATTCATCTGAAGTAATATTACGGTCCTAGATTTTGAAAAAAACTTTTTGGTAAATCTTATAATGAGAGGACATCCACAATACTGTGCAACTCCAGCTTAAAAGGACAGTTAAAGATAAAATAGAAAAGGGTGGGTTACCAAACAATTTAATCAAAAGGCAACATGGTTCTCATTAAGCTGTAATTAAAAAGTTCAGTTTAACAACCCACGCTTTGCTTCCTCTTTATGCGCTAACAACAAAAGGCAGTTTCATGACTGCACATGCAATCTCTCCCTTAAAAATTTACATTTTAATCCTTTTCCACTAGCCTAGTAAACAATGTCAGTGAGATAATTGATCAAAGTGCATGGGGATCCCTGAGAGCGGCAGAAGGTCACCGCCCGCCAGCCGAGCTGATAGGGAAAACGGTGCCGATGTTCCCGAGCTGCCATTTTTCTTCCCTGACAAAGACTCCATCTGCCACTGAGCCATTTGCAGCCTCCGAGTCAGAATATCAATGATTTCCAACCATTCTACAACTCGCCGTTCACCTTGGCATCACCTCTACGCACGTCTGCGCGCTGACATGCACAGATCTTCTCTGTGTGGGCACTGCAGGCTGCCAGCACCACCCTCATCCAGCTAAGTGGCATTTATGCAGCTTAAGGATGGCAAGCATTTTATTACTAACGATATTATTGGAACACTTTTAGATCTATGTTCCAGGAGTTGCAGGGTTTCAGAATGTCTGGTTCATTCTCAAACAGAAGTAGAAGAGATGCATGAAGTCTGCGGCAAATATCAAGCATGCCAAGAATGACAAGACTGGCAGAGATCCTTACTTGGAAGCTTTTTTCAGGGCACACTTCACCTTTAGGATATTCACTTTGTGGTGCACAATGTCTCATGTGTACTGATATAATCAGGGAAAGAAAAGGAAAAATCCCCATGCCTCTGCTGAAGTCATGATGCCAGCAGTAAAGGGGGAACAGCAGGCAGCTGGCCACAACAACCAAAAGATACTAAAGGAAATTCAGTTTTCCTCAACGCCATCTGCACACTACAGAGAGGCCCTTATGGGCCTGCAGTTCTCCAAAAAGCTCGCTTGTAGACCATACCAGTGCTGTCCCAAGACCTAGGCCCTTCCTGACCTCTTACCCCTGGGGGGAAGCATCCTACTTAACTGACAACAAATTAGCCTCTGTGGCTGCAGCTGGTCAGAGCTCATCCCTCAGCTTTGAATACTGACCCTGTAATTACTCACCATATGATCAAAGTCGGCCTAGACTAAGTCTATACAACCATGCAACTGAGAAAGAGTGCAGCAAATCACATTATCATAAATTCAAACTGCACATCAATTCGGAAGCAAGGAAATTCCATAATGCACCTTCTGGATCGGCCCGCTCTATTAATCCCTTTGCTCATAGTCATCTTGTTCTCAAGGGTCTCAAGTCAGATGGACATCTCTGTATCAAGCAAAGCTAGATCTAAATGCTGGGTATAGCTTTGTTTTTAGCTGGTGTTGGCCAAGCTCAACGAGTGCAGCCTCTGGGGCTGGGCTCTGGAACGGCACTCAGGAGTATAGTGAGGGAGGAGAGGTGTAAAGCAGTGTCGCCTAAATGATGTGTCTCTGTTTCTGACAAAGGGTTTTAACAGAGGGGTCTGGGGGATCTATTCTCTCTGGTGATGAGGCAGCGCTTAGAGCAGGAAATGTGTGACCCTGTACTCCTCAAGCCCAACCCCCCCATGGGCTTATCCCTGTTGAGCAGACCTACCCTGACCCAAGCTGCTCCACATAAATCCCCCATGCTACCTGCACTGTGTTCCTTAAACTATTCTGTCTGCTTTTAAAAAGGAGCATGCATCAATGTCTTCAAATGTCCCCTCTCAAAATGGTAGCTACAGATAACCTTAATCACTTGGTAAATTAAAATGTGACTGTGAAATCACTTCATTAAGTTGTATTATTTCTCTCTGTATTTGCCCTTCAGAAGAGGAAAAAATGATCCTTACTCAATGCACAAATTAGCGGTGAGTTGTTTGTAAGAGTCTCAAGAGAGAGGCAAAGAAAAGTTTACATCTATTAAATGACGTCTGAGTTAGAACAAACAGGAAAATCACAGATGATGATTCAAAGGTCTGGGGCATAGGTATATATTATTAGGGAATAATAATATATAAAGTTATAAATATAAAGTTATTATATTATCACTATAGTTATATCACTAGATCCAATGTTCTCTCAGCATTTTTTAGAACCACTGAAGGCCAATTTTCAGTTCGCCATACAGGCCCAGACATACCAAGCCGACGTCAAAGAACTAGCGGTGACCAAGGCTTGCGTCGCTTTGCGCCGCGTCACATCACCTGTAAAAGTTGTACTTGAACACACCACAAAGACTACAGCAGACACATTACACACAAGGTACTTTGGCAATGAATTGTATTTCTGGGTTCATTTGTTGTTAGGTGTTGTGTTTTTCATATTCCTGTGATTAATTGCCCAAATGTAGACAATGTGACGTTATGTCAAGATATTTCCAGCACAGCTACAATGGAGTTTAACAGAAGAAAACATTTCAACAATCTGAATATTACGGTTTTGATGTCAGTCACGCACACTCAAAGAGCAAGCGCTTCTTTCTAGACTCCGTATTTTGCACCGACGTTCAAAAATCATACAGGGAGAAATCCATAGTAAAGAGAAGAGGCACCAATTTCTCCAGTAATAGTAGCAATAGACCAGAATGCACTGCAATAACAGGAGATGTGTTTTGCATAAGGGGCAGAACTGTCCCTTTTTCTCCACTGACAACAGCTAGCACTACCGCTATTGCTCTCTCCACCTACACGTAAAACCCACAACTGATGCTGCATTCATGTCATACAGGAGTTACCGTAAATAAGAGCTTCCAACTGGAAAAAAACCCATACACTTCAATCTCCTAGTGATAATTTCAAATAGAAAACATGGGAACTTTTTGCAGGCAATATTGGATATCTTCCACCTGACAGTACAAATAATCTAAGTGCATCAAACATGGTTTGCACGAATCTACTACAGTCCACAGTAAAATAATAATTACTAGTTATAATCACACTAGTATGTTTCTGCACAGTCGACTCCATTTATGATCAGCTAGAGATACCAGCTGCAGTTTGTTTCATTGACAAAACAACTTGTTAATGAGTTGTTGTTGCTACGGCGCTAGCTAGCTATAGCCAAGGGCTTCCCAACGAGTTGAATGCATGAACTTCCCGGTTGGAGCAATATGAAATCTTTCCATCTTTCCGCTTCATCTGACATGACATGAATGCAGCATGGAATAAGCTCAGGCATGTCAGTAACTGAAGTAGAAGTAGACAAGGCAGGTTGAGGGAAAGTGGGTACAACAAAAAGATGAATTACAAAACTCCATCACAAAATAATTGGAATGCATTGAACATACAGATTGATATATCTGAGTATGGAAGCACATAAGGGACTTTCTTAAAATGATAATGTAAACTTGAAAATGAAAATGTAATTCCACAATAGCATTATAATTTTCCACGTGTTATTTGAATAAAAATTAAAACGAAAATGCAATAATCCAATTTTCATTTTCAAAGTCGTACCCCGCTGTACAGTAGACAATATTCCAATGTTAATTCAAATTTGAAAATGAAAATGCAATATAAACAATGTAACCTGATTTTCCCTTTACGCAAGCAGTATTTAAGTCACAATTAAAATTAAAATGCAATTTGTCTAGTCCTCTCATCAAGGCGGGTCTTCAGTTAGGACGTCAATCATTCTCTGTAGGCGGGAACCTGACTTTCGCTGTCGAAGTCTGTCTTAGGAGTGCCATAAAAAAGAATAAATCTGTAAAAGAATAAGAAAATAAATGTGGAAATATAAAGAGAAATACCAAAATATAAAAGAATAATTATCAGCATTTTCATTTATTTTCACATTTATTTGTTCATTTATTTTTATCCTTTTATTTTTCCT
>OOFE01016049.1:0-21815 GCA_900323365.1 Monocentris japonica
TGTCAAGGGGTGGGATATATTGGGAAGCAAGTGAACAGTCAGTTCTTGAAGTTGATGTGTTGAAAGCAGGAAAAATGGGCAAGCGTAAGGATCTGAGCGACTTTGACAAGGGTCAAATTGTGATGGCTAGACGACTGGGTCAGAGCATCTCCAAAACGACAGGTTTTATGGGGTGTTCCCGGTATGCAGTGGTTAGTACCTACCAAAAATGGTCCAAGGAAGGACAACTGGTGAACCGGCAACAGGGTCATGGGCGCCCAAGGCTCATTGATGCATGTGGGGAGCGAAGGCTAGCCCGTCTGGTCGGATCCCACAGAAGAGCTACTAGAGCACAAATTGATGAAAAGGTTAATGCTGGCTATGATAGAAAGGTGTCAGAACACACAGTGCATCACAGCTTGCTGTCAGAGTGCCCATGCTGACCCCTGTCCACCGCCGAATGGTTGTAATGTTATGGCTGATCGGTATATATACAGTATAGCTGTAGGTCCAGTCTATAAATGGATTATTATTTTATCAACCAAGGACTTAAGGTACCGACTATCCTTTCAAAGTGTTCTAGTCTATCAAGAAAATATGTGAGATGAGAGATTATCCCAAGCATGAGACTATCTTCATCCCTTTATTCTTATTGAAAACAACTCATATGATAATGGTCTTCAAACAGGTCACTGCACTAGAATGACTGGACTGTCTCAGACATTCGTCGGTGATGACATGCAATACAGACCAAGTATGGGATTGTAAATTAATGTAACTGTAGCTTACCATTGAACAACGCAGATTTGTACCCACAACATTGCAAGTACATATTAAGCACCTCTGTCTGCCAATCCACCAGGAGGCCCCCATGACAGCGATATATTTTATGTTTTCAGCAGCACCGTGTCTATTCTCAGGTCCTAGGACAAAAGTTGATGTTATGGGTCCTATATATGATTTATGAGACTAACTGCCCCATATTTGATCATTCTGTTTGAGTGTGTTCCCAAGGGCCAAGGACAGGTATCCTACTCACTCCCCTATGATTTTGGCCCTGTGAAGATGTGTTATGAGGTACATGGTGTAAGTGTAGGTTTTTATTCAAATAACTAAAACTACAGCAGCAGGATATTAGATTTAAAGGAAAAACCTACCCTTTAACACTTTGACACTGTTAAAAACAACTATTGTTGATGTGCCATGAATTTCACTTTTTTGGTTCGGTGGTGTATGTTTCTTATTCTCGTGGATAAATGGCCAAATGTAGACAAAGTGACGTCATTTTGAGATACTTCCAGGACAGCTACAATGAAGTTTGAAAGCAGAAAATCTTTCAGTGATGTAACACATCAACAGTCAATGTCAAATTGTGGTGTCAGTCTCTCAAACTCAAACAGCAAGGGCTTCTTTCAGTACTCACTATTGTGCACCGACGTTCAACAATCATCCATTGTAGAAGAGGCAGAAATAGAAATTTCTCCACTGACAGTAGCCTCAATAGACCAGAATGCAATGCAGCGACAAGACATGTTACGTTGTAGGTAAAGGGTCCGACTCGCTCTCTTGCTCTTACGATATTGCTCTCTCCATCTACACATTTTATGTTTGCGCGCACACACACATACACACAGACACACAGACACACACACACACAATATAACATGATACAAAACAAAACATATGGCAGATTCTAATTTACTCATCTGTGTGTTTCCACAGATATGAGAGGCCACGGGGGTTAGAACATATCCCAACATATTTGCTGTTTTTTCACAGCCAGGTTGTTATCTATTTGTAGTCTCCCTCTCTGATATTAATGAATATGGATTCACCCACCGTAGGTTTATCGGCTTCGTTTACGTACAGTTAATTACCTCAATCTTGCTGAACAGATGGCCGCCTCACTTTGGTAATTGCCTCCAGGGAGCCGGTTAATTCTAGTCAACTCAATATGTTTGTTTTCTCTATGGTGACGCATCAGACTAATAACACTGACATTGGGTCAGTCTTCACCCTCCTGTGATGATTTCAAAAATGCCTTCCCCTCCTACCCACGCTGTATAAATTACTGAAAATAGTCAAAGCTGACACCGTACAATACACTACTTTTTACTCATCATTTACGTTGTTTATGTTTATTTCATTGACTTATAATTGATAGTAGTTCTATTATTGTAATAGGCAGAGTGTACCAAATATTAGGACCTCTGATGTATCCCATGAACTGACTAGGTCAATCCAGGTGGAAGCTGTGCTCTTAAAAAATGTAACAGATAAAATGCATTTCTGTCATAAAAGGGAGATGAAGGGGCAGAAGCTGGTTAAAAAAAAGGATTTTAAGTCCTGAGACAAGTGAGACATGGATTGTGAAAAAGCAGGTGCAGCTCAATAATAGAAAGGTGATCTTACTGTTTTGTGTATTCGGTGGAAGGTCATCTATATAAGTTGTAGCAAAGTGCTTGAATTAGGGCTGGGAAAGATTGCTGAAGGAGATATTTTTAGACATCTGACTCTTGAGTGGTATCCCCCTCTAACTCAATATCAAGAAGTGGCTAACTGTGGTAGAAAATCCCATGGAAATTCCCTATACTTTTATGCTCAGTATGTTAAAGAGAATATTTGATTAGGAGTTGAGGGCGGCGATACATTATGTGCATATGTACATTACAACATATGTACGCGCCATCTCGTCAATTAATGTATGGAGAAAGACAACACAAAGCATTGATTTTAATAAAAAAAAGTAACAGTAAAATAAAAAAAATGAATAAAAAATATGTTTGAATGTTGGAGTGCAAGCTCAAACGTTGCCTTGAAATCATGAAATCTATCATTTCTCTCAGTAATGAGAGTCAAAGAAGGCATACACTCCAATGAGAAAAGCTGTTTTCTTTTTTCATCACTAATCCAATGAATAATTCTGTTCATGCAGTGTATCTCTGATTAAGTGCATATATCACAGATTAAACCTCCAAAATGCAAACCCTGTAATATTTTCCTGCTACTTCAACGCTCTGAGGAAGTGATGAGCAAACAAGCATGGACATTATGTGAGGCAAGGACAGGCCCTGGGCTCGAGTGATAAGAGCAGCTGATCAATATTATATAATTCAACAATCCTGTTTGATTTGGCTCAATAATGTTATCGTCATTCACAGGTAATACAGCAAATGCCATCAAAGAATGACATTTCCTTCTGCACACGTCCTTGGACCAGTGCTGAGTTTAGATAGACATAGTCATTCTGAAAGACTTCCGCACTGATGTTGAACCGACACTCAGAGCATTAGTACATTTTCAGCCAAGAGCATTCAGCAAAAGTATGATGTGAATAACTGTGGTGCAAACTGCTAAAAGATATTGAAACGGTATACTGTATATTGACCATGCACTAATAAACTATAAAACCTGTCTCACCTCTGAAACAAATACTTTTGGGCATTTGGGCCAACTTCCTAATACTGAGTTACACTGCATTTGTGTCTTAAGGCTTAACATTCTTTATTGATCGTCTTTATTGATCTCTTCCATCTTCATAATGCAATGGATTTAACATGTGAAATGAATAGAGTATTACAGCTTTCACATAGTCAGAATATTTGAAAATAAATTACAGTGTACTCACTGTAAATTATCTTCAACAACAAGGCACTTTGGTCTGGCACCATGTTACTCTTAACATTTCATTATCAAGTCAAGATTGTATTTCTATGACATATTGATAAAAATCAATACATGGAATGCTCAAAGGGCTACTGGTCCAATGTAGCTTTCTGCAAAGATGTATTGTACCAGTATTCCATCCATGTCTGCCTGGGATCGTAAAATATGAACATCTATGTTAGATTGGGGCCTGTTTACGTGCACTCGACCAGCAGCAGTTCTGCAGGACTTCAACAGTCTGCCTATTGTGGGTGAGCAGGGTTGTGAAACACTTCAGTCTCTCAGTCAGATTGTTCCACAGATGTAGGGCTGACCGGTCTCCAGCTTCTTTGATGTGACACTGGAATTCCTAGATTCCACGTCTGTCTATCTGTGTTGGCTGAGGATGGAGGCTGCCGAGTGTTTTGCAGAACTCGGCGTAAACAAGCTGGTCGTGGCAAGCCAAGTCGACCTGAAGCGATGGGAGTGTAAGCAAAACTTGGGAGATGGGGCTCGGGCTTTCTGTAAGCCACTGTAATCAGTGATACCAAGATGGAATCAGCAGAGATGTGAGATGAAGGTCTTGTGCTATAAACAAGGGGTTGAGGAAAGCTATAGCTAATCTTGCCACTGTGTTCTTATTTGTAACATAGTTGGGTAAACAGCCATCTTCTCAGGGGGCTCTTTTGAAGGTCTCAAAATGACTGGGGACCCAAGGTTTCTGAGCGGTATTGGGCAACAGAAGTTGAAAGGCAATGCAGGGGTCATGGGATGGAAGAGGCAGGAGGTAGGAGGATTTGGTTGGGGACAGGGCTCCTGTTGTCCCCAGCTGTCCTGTCCATGTCCCCCCTGACCGCAGGGCAGTTCGAGGTCAGAAGGCCACTAAGAAGAAAGGAGAGGAGAGAGATGAGGGGGTTCAAATACAGGCTATGGACTGGGGAAGGGGGAGGGGTGGTAGGGGAGTCTGTATGTGTGTGTGTGTGTGTTTTGTGACAGCACACACAGCTATCCACTCTCCTCCCCTGTTCTCACACACACAGGGACAGCATGACCAGACGTCCCTTTGGCCTCTGATATATTTATACACTCTGAGCAGACTCTGCTCAGAGAGGGAGACCCATGAGATGCACCTGAGCAAATATTAACATCCTCCATAAGGAGCCTTTGATGTGCGGGGGCCAAAGCCCGGGGTCGGCTCCCCTTGGCGGGCTCGACACAGAGCACAGGGTCTAGAGAGTCAATAGAGGAGTGGGAAGATACTGAAGAGCAGACGGGTCAGCTTTTCAGCCAGACATGAAGGGTACGGGACACATTTTGGGGTCAGGAAATTTGCAGGTTTATTCAATCATTTTTATTATGCAGTGTGATTCTGAAATGTCAGTGACCCATTAACCAAATCTATTTGATGCACATGATTGCAGATACAATATTTTTGAAAGCACTTTACAACCTTTCATTGGGGTTTTGAGGAAATGCTTTACATTTTTTATTTTACTGTAGATATTATACAGGCCATCATTAGCACAGGGAATCATGTCTCTCAACGCTCCCTCAACTACTGTCGAAAGTTCATAAAACTCAACAGCATCCAAAAAAACTTATTTAAAAGAGGAAAAAAGATTAACTTCCAGAGACTTAAGTGTCTTCACTGCTAAATCCCTTTTCAAACGTTGGGGGGAGACTTGAGGGAAATAAATATATAAAGTCATTCAAGAACCAGGCTAAGTGGTTTATCTCCTTTCATCTTGCCACCGCTATATGGGGACTAATCCTGCCTTGTGTCTTCAGTGCAGAGCTGGGGCCCCTCTGAACTACATTAAATAGAATAGATTAGCTCCTCCAAAAGTCACGGGGTGGCATTTCAGAATCTATCTTGTTCTTGGTGCCATACATAGAGGATGGCATGAGTCGGTATCTGTGCTTGGCTTTGTCTTTGAGTGCGTAGCTTCCATCTGAACTCTCACCAGAGTGAGGAGAGTTTTGTAGGATTGCTGACGATAAGGGACCATTGATTGTCTTTGGTAGCCCGTTTATTTGATCTTTGATGTGTGTAGTGTGAAAATGTGCTTGGGAAACACTTGTGCGTGCGTTTTCATGTGAGATGTGAGTTTGTATGTGTTGGCTGACTTATATCTGTTTGAGCGGAGAGCTAGACAGATAAAACCATGTGAATCATTTAACAAACCATTGTATCCAAGAACATTGTTCTGCATTTAATCACCACAATGCCCATTGCCACAGAGGAAGAGCAGAGTTTACTGCAGCTCATCTTGTTTGAACTGCTTCATTTCATTTGGTCTTACTAATTTGGGAGATATATCAGATAAGGCGAAGCCATCATGTGTTTTCACATCAAAAGTGATGGTTGACAGTGTTTCCTCTATGTTTCCTCTTCATCGCTTCACTCAGACGTCCGAGGGCAGCAGTGATTAGATCATCTCCAGCTCTCTACACAATGAGCTATTGTGGGGAGAAGCAACCATAAATTGAATTCTTCGAAGCGATCTAGTTAAGGCTGGATCAAAGGCATTGCTGAATACTTCTACCTCTCAGCTACAGCAGGGAGGGTTCTAATGGGAGCTGGCCAGTTTGTCTGAAGATCCACTCTGTGTGTGTGTGTGTGTGTGTGTGTGTGTGTTAGTATACACCTTTCATATATCTGAGTGTGTATGTGTATGCTGTAAGCGTAGGGTGTCTGACACAACTAAGGAGGTGCACGGGAAGTTCTCCAGATGCGCTGAGTTGAGGAAAGCATTAACGAGACCGCAGCTATGCTAGATATGCCCAAACCAAACAAGAGGAGCTGAAAAGACACAGGCTGCACACTGAGAGCCCCCAGTTCAAAAGGGAAAGGTAGATGCCAATTCCACCGTTATTCCTCTCATCTAGTTTCAGATCAGGGCCAAGACCATGGATTTCAGCGCATAAAGAAGACCTTGACCATTTCAAGGAAAAGCATAAGGCTTTGATTTGTTGAATGATAGGTTTGGATATTGTTTCCCATGTCTGATTGATTTGGAGGGAACATTAGCATGTAAAAATGTGAAGTACAGCTCACTGTTATTCACGGACATTCATAAATCGTCAGCTTATTCTCTCTCTCTGCATCTACAGTATAGCTGAGGTGCCTGTAAACATTGTACAAGTTCAAGGTTTGTAGGACTTGGAGCATTGCAGGTACGGGTACTGCATCCAGTCAAAGCATTTGAGAGTCATTAGCAGCCTCTGCTGGTGTTTTTGGGATCCTATGGGACAAAGGGTGCAGATTAGGCACTCAGTGCACTAGCAATACACATACTAGATGTCTTATTAATCTGTCATCAGCCTCCAGTGATCTCTGCTGTAGGAGCATAGCAGTTATACTATCAGGAGTATCCTTAAATGGAGAGAGAGTAGATTTTGGCACAGATCTGCAACAGTGTGAAATGTCTAATCTCTTTTGGACACAAATCAATACCTTCATTTAGTATGTGACCAACTCTAGTTGTATGTTCCCATCACAAGCAATGTGAAGCAAGTTGGTTACAGCTGACGCCTATCAGCATCTAGTCATGTACTAGTGTTGCTATTTGTCCCACCTATTGCTGCAACACCATGGGCACTACAGACAGCAATCAACTAGCCCAAGTCAATCATCAGGCTGCAGCATGGAAATGTGTTTGATAGTAGTATGAATACAGAGTAAGACCACACTCTTTGTAGTGTTACGATAAAACATTTCTTTAATACCTTGTGAAAAAGTTGTGACTACTATTGAAGTATATTATTAAGTTATAAAATACTTTATTGATTTCAGATCTACCACGTATATGTATAAGCAAATGAATAAATGAACACAGTGAAGTATGGCAATTACAAATATCTATGTGCATGGTTAAAATAGGATAGTGAAAACCTCCCCAAGGCTGCTGTAATACCATCAAAGCTCTAATCATGCAGTATAACACAGTATTTGGACTTGCCGGCTGTTCTATTTTGGTATGTGTAAACAGCGGCCAATAGTGGACCTCTATCTGTCAGCAGAAACACATTTGCGGGGAGCATCAAATGAGGACCAGAGCTGAAGAGCAGGCCGTCTTATTTAATAATTAATCAAGGTGGAGTTCAAGGCACACAATCTGATGAAAGCGCTGTCTGTCAGATAAAATTAAGCCCTTCTATCAGTCCATTATTGTTGTTAGTTTAGGCTGATCTCTCTTTCACTCCACAGCTCGTCTTTCCCTCCCTCCTTCCTTCCATCCTTCTTTCCCTCTCTCCTTTCTTCTTATCATAAGTCTGAGGTTGTCAATGTGTCAGTTACAGCGAGCTGCGGCTTGTTGTTTCATCGCATGGGACGTTTGATGTCTTGATATAAAAGTGCTTTGAAATCTGGTTATTTTGCCTTTGCGATGCTTTCTTTATCATTTTTCTTCTCACTCGTTGGTATGCTGTAGGTTCTTCTTATCTTCTCCGGTTGTGAATTACAGTTTTTTACGATTGCTTTCACACAATTTCTGAAACTATGGCTCATTTTCTCAAAACTATACACACAAAACCCCAAAACACACACACAACATGCAAAACATCACACATCTCTTGCAAAAGCAAACATTTCATGCAAAACTATTTTAACTCGTCTCAAAATTGTATTTTAGCATCAAAACTCTACACACAAACCACTACATGAGTAGCACATCCTACGTGCCAACTACACACTGATGTGATAAATGAAAAACACAATCTTGTGTCTTTTGCATTTTCAGTGTGCACTAATACTCACACGTACATGTATATACCCAAATATACTGTATATTTATGTGTATTCAGTATACAGTGCATTCAGGAAGTATTCAGACCCCTTCACGTTTTTCACATTTTGTTATGTTGCAGCCTTATGCTAAAATCGTTTAAATTCATTTTTTCCCTCATCAATCTACACTCAATACCCCATAATGACAAAGAGGAAACAGAATTTTAGAATTTTTTGCACTATAAACACAAATACAAGGGGATTTTTTTCTCAAAACATTGTATTTCCATCCATTCGACCGGATGACACTTGCTACAGTGTAGCAGCTTATGTTGGGCCGGACCCTCTGCCCAGCCTCCCTCAAACTCAACCCATGGTTGACCACATAGTCAACCAAAGTGGCCCATCAGTGATCCTTCTCCTTCTTCCTCTTCCATGTCCCTGTCCTCGTGCTCCTCTTACTCTCACTCTCTCTCCGATATTGGCCTCCATTGTTGTCCAAACCAAGAGCGCTAACGTGTGCCCTATCCATAGTGCTCAAGCTCTGATTTTGAAGTGAACAAATTGGCTATAAATGGTTTCAGTGATTGTGCCTCAAGTAACAGTTTTAGTGTGTAAGCGATTGTAAAAAAAACTGTAAAGTGGGGAGGAAAATGCAACAAAGGTATGCAAGAGTGTGGATGATGTCATACTGACTTACAGTTTTTTACAATCGCTTACACACTAAAACTGGTACTTGAGGCACAATCACTGAAAACATTAACTCATGTACCTAATCTTCAGACCAAGTCTGCAAAACTACAAGCACATTCTCTGCTTTACACTCAGTTTGCAATTTTATGACACACTTTTTGCAAAACACTAAACACAGTTCTCTACATTAGACACATCATTCAAAATTAAAATCTCTTGTGTTTCATTTGGAAAACGCTGCCATTCAAAATGCCACACTCATACCAATTGCATACACCCAGTCCTCACGTGTAAAAACACTTATAGCTAATTTGTTCACTTAGAAATCAGAGCTTGAGCACTATAGATAGGGCACACGTTAGCGCTCTTGGTTTGGACAAAAATGGAGGCCGATATTGGAGAGAGATTGAGAGTAACAGGTGCATGACATGGAAGAGGAAGAAGGAGAACAATCATCGATGAGATCCGGGCCACTTTGGTTGACCATGTGGTCAACCATGGGTTGAGTTTGAGGGAGGCTGGCCAGAGGGTCTAGCCCAACCTAAGCCGCTACATTGTGGTTTAGTGTCATCTGGACGAATGGAAAAAAAAAATGTTCCCCTTGTATTTGTGCTTATAGCGTATATATACTGAATACACATACATACGTATATATTTGAGTAAATGCATGTATGTGTGAGTATTACTGCACACTGAAAATGCAAAAGACACAAGATAGTCGTGTTTTTCATTTATCACATAAGTGTGTAGTTGGATGAAAAAAGTAGCATGAACTATTCATGTGATGGTTTGTGTGTAGAGTTTTGATGCTAAAATACCATTTTGAGAGGAGTTAAAATAGTTTTGCATGTTGTGTGTGTGTTTTGGGGTTTTGTGTGTAGTTTTGAGAAAATGAGCCATAGTTTCAGAAATCTAGTGTAAGCAAAAAGCTGTAAAGGTCCACGTGGAGAAAGGGCCAACAAACATGTAGACAAAAAGGTTATTGCTGACCATACTATGACAACCCATCACCCTAACCCCACCTCATGTTTAACTTTACCTTTCACCATGAAACGCTTTTATGGACACTATGTGCTCTGAAGTACTTGGCCAATCATTTACAGTTTTTCTAAATTGTTTACACACAAAAACTGGAACTATGCACACAATGGTGAAAACCTGAAGCTAATGCATCAAAAATAAAGATGTTGTCGGCAAAACTCTAAGCACAATTCCTTTGTTTTCACTCAAATAGCAATTTAAATCCCATTTTTGTACTACTCTACACATAAATCCTATCATTTAGCACAATTTTCATACTCTAATCCTTTTTGTTCACATGAAAAACACTGGCCTCAAGCGCCACATCCTAATTACCAATTGGTCTAACTCATCCACACCTGCTCAAACTCAGTTGGCTAAACTTTTCAATTATCTGTCAGAGCATAAAAGAGGCATCAGGTGACTTCTTCTGTGTCTGAAACAATGGAAGTGCAACTAGCAGAGAGAGGGAGAGGGAACAAAAATAGTATGAAAATTGTGCTAAATGATAGGATTTGTGTGTAGAGTAATACAAAAATGGGATTTAGAATTGCTATTTGAGTGTAAACAAAGGAATTGTGCTTAGAGTTTTGCCGAAAACGTCTTCTTCACCATTTCACCATTGCGTGCATAGTTCCAGTTTTTGTGTGTAAACAATTTAGAAAAACTGTAACATCACTTTTTTGCACTTGAACACATTCTCTTGCACCAATGTCTGAATAAAACATTTTTACATTAAAGGTATCACATGCAACTATTCATTTTAAGGCAGGAAGTACAGTATATTGCTAGTTCTGCCCTCCTCTTCCTCAGTTGGGCAAATTCACACCCCCAACATTTGTCATCTTGAGGAGCCGTCTACCCTGAATCAGCATCTAGTCTGAGGCTGAGGTAACCAGCCCCTGCATATGGCGAGCACAGTACATCTGCAATAAAAATAACAATGCCGATGTTCATGCGTGCTTTTGAATGGGCTTTCTCTGCTGCACAGACAGAGCTTCGCTGTTCTTAGTGTCGCTGTTCTTTTGTTTTTTATTGCCTTACTTACTTCCCTGTGCTGTGGCCGCTAGCCTCTAGCTACAACTTAACTCACCGCTGGCCACGCCCACAGCGAATGGTAAATGCCTCAAAATGTACACGCAGTCACAGACAGAGATAGACTGATAATATATCTTATTTATATATTGTGAAAAAGCTGCATATTATAGCTTTATTCTCAGCATATGGACTGACTTATTGAAGCTATTTTGCCCTGACTATATGGTGTGTGTGTTGCTTTACCGTTGACCCTTGTTCTGCTTTTATGCCCCAAGGTAAACTTGAAGTTTTACTACAAGTCTCATTGCTACTATTTTCAATCATTTAAAACTTTTAGTGGAAAATTCTATGTTGGCTTATCATGTTTGAATCATGTGGTAATGCTTGCTTGAAAATAAGGATCGATAAGGATAGAATCTGGAGCAATTTGGTGATTTTAGGCAAGGTTATGTTGTGGTATTTGCATGTCTCTTATTTCGAAATACAGTTTTTGCTTTGGACAGCAGGAAGATTGTGAGTTCTAAAATAACAGCACTAGTAGGCAAATAGCCTATTATATGGTTTACTTTAAGGACTGGCCAGTGTACACCTTCCATCACCACCCTCCATTAACATCAACTCATGGTGCTGGACTTAAAAGCCTTAATCAGTCTTTCATCGTCAGGTGTATAAACCTGCACCTTCTGCATTCCAAAATGCTGCGTATGTGTGTGTGTGTGTGTGTGTCTGTGTGTGTGTGTGGACATTGTTCATGTGCCTGTCATTAGTTTCATATGCTGCATTCACCCCAAGCCACATAGAAGGACCATAGTAGGAGTATTACCACCACTACAAAAAGAAGATTATAAGTAAGTAAGACTATAACAATAGCTAAAACAGAAAACAAAACAGGGACCAATGGGGGAGCAAAACCAGAACTAATGCGTGACTACCACAGAAACAAAAAAACATGGGGGAAATGCATGTACTCGCTTATGGTTTCCACTCTTTATACAATGTAATGGTCTTCAGGCTCTGACAGTTGCTCAGATAAATGATCTCTATGAGGTGATCTAACAACAAACTTCAAATCACAAATTGTAAAAATGTAAGGATTATTTTTCAACCCACACTTTGGATCATGCAACATTTTAACATGTAATTTACAGCTTTGCAGTTCATAGTTCCTTCATATGTCTCATATGTATATTAAGCAAATACAAAAGATCAAACAATGTTATCAGAAGCCATAACAATTAAAATAAAAGCCATTGAAATATCCATAGAAGACCTACATTTACAGTAGGTTGGTTAGAAAGTCAAGACTATGAGCGTATTGGTATTGATTCCCAATACCAAGAGCATCCTACACTGCTAAAAAGCTCAGGCAATCAACACTTAATAAGGTTTATTAATAAGTTGTGCTCCTTATTGTATAATTCTATTCAAAATGATAATCTATCATTCTACCAATAGCTACATACATACAGAAGCACAAAGCTAAGAAAAAGAAAAAATGCTGCACACTCATCCCACACTTCCTGCTCAAAGATTTAGATAGAAAAACAAATCTACATCTATTTTGTACTTTTGTTAGACTTTCATAGACAAGTTGTCTTTTACATATCTGGGTTATCACCAGTGTCTGTTGAATTAATTGAAAATTAAGAATGAATAACTGTGTAGGCTAATGCTAACAGGCATTATGTGAGACTGGTAACAGTGCTAGTGAGTTAGCTGTACACCGATGGTGCACTTGTATCTATTGCTGCTGATTTGACCTATTCTTGAAAACTGACTAAACAAACATCAGACTGTGAGAATTTCCAAGGGTGACTTTTTGTCTTGTACTGATGGCAGTGAATTTGTCACTCTAGCTTGGTTCCACACCATCTCTTCCATTCCTTCAGGAACACAAGTTGTCAGAGGTACAGAAGAATGTGGACGATTTCTGTTGAATAGACAATGTGGGCATGACCGTGTGACTGTGCTACTCCTTTTCAACTACCCTCATGATGTTTTGTGAGAATTTGCCAAGTCAACTGAACTTTGCAGAGACATCAAAGGCCATCAAAGGCCACAAAAAGAACATCAGATTAGATCTAGAAGGCCTTCAGAGGGTGCCTGTGGTCTCTGAACAAAATTCATGATTCTCATGTGTAGGTTTCAACTAAGAAGTCATGACTACTTATTATAGCCTGAACCAAACCATGATACAATATTCCCTGCAAAAACAAAGCAGTGCAACCATCTATTTTAGATACACACTGTAAACTGTTCCTTTAAAATAGATCCTGGTATAATTTAAAGGAGGAAAGCTGACATGTACTTGAAAAAGAGGAGAGTTAACATGCTGATTGATTTCAATGGCATGCTGTGTATGTCTGGAAAAAGAAAGCTGACTTCATTCCACAATTATTGACATGTTGTTAGGTTTCCATTTTCAAATAACTTTGCTTCCGAACAACATACTGTATCATCTTTCTGTTTGCACGAGCCTATAAAGAAATACAATTATTCCTAAGGGTGAAATGGTAAGATTTCCAATATGGAAAATCCCAAAAGGCTTCATTATGGACAGCCCAGAGGGAATTTACATTTCAATGGACTACTAGTATGGTGTTGTATACACGCATTCACATTAATTATACATTATTTCAGGAATGAGAGAAACAAGTTTCTGAATGATATAAGAGTTCAAGTCAAGAGTGTGCCTATAATGCTACATATAGCAATTGATTTTACACATTTAAAATATAAGCAGTGTAATCAGTTTAGTCTTATTAATAGAGTAAGGTGTAAGCATAGCCTGAGCACCATATCTAGATTTCAGCTGATCTTTTGTTTTATTTGGCCATGTAAACACCTTGGTCTGTTCTATTCAGTTTTTAATGTGATTATGTGTATCTGTCAGTGAGTCACTGAGAACGTTAATCCGGGTGCAGCAACAGTGTGTTTGGTTACAACGTGGCAAATAGTGGTTGCAAAAGCCAGCATGGAGTGACTGTGAAAACCTTTTCATGCTAAACCAGATGAAAAAAGAACATTGTCAAGTTTTTATATGTAAAACCAAAATGGTGAAATGTTCAAAATGACATTTTTCGGTTGATTTGAAGATGGCCGTGGGCTGGATCCCATTGATTCTCACCGTAAACTAACCTGTAAAATAAAACCATGTAAATTCAGGTTTCTGTGGGGAAATAACATTAATTGGAACCATGTAAAGGCTTTAATCGAACTATCACCTTAATCTGATTCTTCACAGTAACTGAAGTATTATGAACACACGTGCATGTATATAAACCTAATGTTTCACTAGGGCTGTACTAATTTGTGGTGCAATTCCTGGCATCAAATTAATCCAGTCCTCCCTAAGCATGCTAGGTAAATTCTAATCACGACTCAAACATTTCTCAGTGATAACCTTTATCCCACGATGCATCACAATGTGAGCATCAAAACACAGGTGGACACCTGATGGTTTGAAGAACATGATGATAATGAATGTCAGCTTAATGGAAAATATTTCTCAGTAACCAGATATAATCCCAACTGAGCATGTATGGAAGTTACTTAAACAGTGTATGAGTTGATATTTTCCGCCACCATCATAAAGATGGAGCACCCACACAATCAAATCTAATCATTCAGTTGGTGGTGATGAGTGTTAGTAGTTTACCATGCCATCTATATGAGATAACTGGACTAAAACTACACAGAAAAAAGCCACACACCCATGCCCCTCAGGTGTTTCCTTAACATTTATCATACTCTATACATATCTACAGGTTTAAAAACCCCACTCTCCCTGTGGTTATGGACGGGGAGGCAGCAATGGTGGTGGAAGTCGTAAGCGTGTATGTGTGTGTTTGTATATGTGTGTGTGTTGAGGAAGGGGGACTGGTTAGGCTGGGGGCCTGGGGCCTTTTGTTAAGTACAGGGGACGGTAATTAGGACAGACTTTGTCTGGGGCCAATGGTCTAATTCAGTAGTGCTGTTAACAGCCTCACTAAAGATCAAATACAGTGCGGACAGATCAAAGCAAACATTGCACAGGTTTTAAAGGGGAAGCTACAGCCTAAATTAATTAGGGCTTTTATTCTCCACAGTCAGGTGGCTGAGAGGAGACAGGTATGTGAATGGCATGAAGGCAACACCTGGTCAACATGCAGGAGTGCAGTGTGTTAATTAAGCAGTAAAGGAAGTGTGTATATGTGTGTGTGTGTGTGTGTGTGCGCTTGCACACCTGCCCTGGCTCCTGAATGAGCACACCTGTACCAATGCCTAACCTCCGTGCCGTCCTTGATTCAATTTTAACCATCCTGTGAGAGCAGAATAAAACAGACAAGGGTCTTAAAATTGGATTCAGATGTTTTTTTCCAGTGAATTTTCAATTAAGTCCCCTTCTAAAACCTTGAGCAATATACTGTATCACTCAAATTCTAAACCAATTTCTTTTCAACACCACAGCTCTTTCCCTCAAAGTTAAAAAGAAAATACTAAACATAGCTTCCACCCCATAACTAGGCACTGCTCTTGAACATTTCCCACTGATGTCACGCTTGACTGGTTCCTATGGATGATGTCAGTGTTTACTCTCTGTTTACTCGGCCCCTGCCTGAGAGATATCACACCAGGCTACCACGTGGTCCTGGGCCTGATGAGTGGATTCCGTAGTCACCAAGCCAGGGACTCATTTAAGCCTAATCTGTTTGGCTGTGGAAAACAATGACGACGTCATCCGTAATTTGGCCCCTTGTGTCAAGTATGGAGAGGGGATCTGGCTTTCATCTCTGAATTCCATTCTCAAACCCTTTTCACTGCAACTTCTGACTATGTTTCTACAAATTCCCAGAGATTCCCTGTTGGGATTAGTGGAATTCTGTCACTGCCACAAGAATTCCATGTGTCTCCCCATTTCTCCATCCCTTCATCTTCCCATTGAAACGCACTTTTGTTTCCTCAAATGTTCCATGTTGCAACATTATGACAAACAACCTCTGTGATGTGACTAATGGCTGCCATACATTACGAAGCCCTATAAAGATTAAGCCCAGTGCTAAATGGAATCAGAGGGCTGTTGGGAGGTAATTACATGCCAGCCTTACAAACACCACTTTTCCTTGGGCTGCAGCCAAACCTGTGTTAGTTTTCCTCTCTGTGCTGACTTAACCCCTGGTTGTAACCTACGGGGGGATATACAGTGTGTGAGCCCTACAAATGTTAGGGCATTGAACTATTTTAATATCCAGAAGATTAACGTTGTGGATTTTGTATTTTACTGAGTTTCTTGCTTCTCCACTTATATCAGATGCCAGAATCAATCAAAAGTGTGACTTTGATATGGCCTCCAATGGAGCTGGTACAAATACCACCCAGAACTGATCTCACCTTGTGTTTTCATAGATCACCTTCCTCCTCTCACCAACAGCCTGAGTGGGAGCTTTATGTGCACTGATCTGAGAACAGCCTCCTTCTGTCGCTCACCTAACCTGAACTATTGGCTTGATGAATTATGAATTATGTCTCGAAACCAACATCCCATAGAGCAGAGTTCCTCAAATCCGGGCCTCAGGGTCCAGAGTGCCGCTGGTTTTCTCTTCTACCAGGAAGTTAATTGCATTCACCTGGCATCCCAGGTCTTAATCAATCCCTGATTAGAAACTACCTGGCAGAAAACCAGCAGCACTCTGGACCCTGAGGCCCGGATTTGAGGACCACTGCCATAGAGTAAGTTGGACGTAGTAATAGATGAATGGGTGGAGACCACTGACTACTCTTTGTACTTTGTATAGCTTTTTATATTTTTAATTCGTCATTGTTATTTTATTATTTCCATTGTAGTTTTTTATTTTTTTATTCTATTTCTTTATTTCTTGTGTTAATCTATGTCTGGCTGCTGTAACAAAGATATTTCCCCCCGGGGATCAATAAAGTACCTACCTACCTACCTACACCATGACACCATGAAAGAGGGTAGGGCTTACGCTGTCTACCTGCAGATGCCTTTGACTACACTACTGTGATAGCATAGTAAGATGTTTCCTAATCATTTCATACATGTGCACACGCTCGGTCTTTACGCAGCACTGCGCTCTGAAGACAAACAGATTGGGCTGAATGAATCACACTATTCATTAACAGCTGCCCGGTCTGGGAACCTGATAAGGGACTAGATAGAACGAGTGTTACATTGAGGAGCTCGGCTAATTGACACCGAATTAAGCATTCACAAGGGGGGGGCAGTACACAATCCAGTGTTGGAGTGCAAGGTTTGTGATGGGCAGGATAATCATAGCTCCATAGCCCTGTGAACAACTTCAAAGTGGAGTCAGTAGCATGCAGGGTGCATAGCAAGTGAACGTTGCAGAACACGGAGGTACGTGGGGGTGTTCTTGAGACGGGCTGAAAAGCTCTCAGATCGGAGAAAGAGTTAAGTCATCTCATTTGTTGCAACAGCACTTTAACAAGCTATTAGCCTGATGTAGAATGATTTGTTGTGCATAAATAGTGCTTGTTCTTGTTAAACTAGCATCTACTGAAGGAAAGGTGATGCACTGTAGTGAGGGATGGCATTTGGGTTTCCTCTCTCTCTGTCTCTCTTACTCTTCTCTCTCTCTTTTCCTTGTGTTTCTCTTCTGTTTCTGTTTAAGGTTTCTATTTCTCCATGCAAATGGGAGAAGGCACATTGATTTGGCCTCCAGTTTCATGTTACTATGGCAACAACATAAAAACTACAAAGTGCTTAAAGCGCTGCACTTTTATCCCTCTGTCCCTCTGATCATCACAGGAAATTAGCATACCGGGAAACAGGAGAGCTCACAGAGGAAAGCAATTGTGCATTTGGAAGGCCTCACTGGCTGCCTGAACAAAAATGGGGGCTTTTGGGGGACTTGGCGATTGAGAGGGGGGAAAAACACTGAGAAAAAGAAATAATCACGAGGAGAATATAGACCATATGAGAAAAAAAAAAGGAGAAGGTTTTAGGGCACTGGCATTTCCATCTCGGTGTTCTCTGTGTTTGTGTCAGCGCCACGCTGTAAACACACACACACAAACGCACAAACCAATAAACTAATAACACAGTCTCTTGAACTTGCTCTCTCTCACACACACAAACAATTTCTTTCATAGTCACTGACGCACGTTAAATGCAGTAAATCAATGCCACCCCCCCCCACACACACACACACACAAACACACACCCTTCCTCCTTTATTAAAACCGTACTATCCCCTTGTCCACTGCTGTGCAGCGTGTTTCCTTCTGGCAAGGTAGTTGTGTATGCATGTGTTTGTGTGCCTATCTGCATGCATGTGTTATGCTGTGTGTGTGTGTGTGTGTGTGTGTGTGTACACGTGTGTGTAGTGTAGTCTATGTGTCTATGTGTGAAAAGCAAGAGGGAGGGAGGATAGAGGGTGGACACGAGGGCCAGAGCACCAAAGGAGATTTGAAGGCCAACATCAAACACTGCATCAGCTCATTAATGCATGTAGGGGTGACCCGGACCCGATCCCGGCACGAAACAACACAAACACATCAAAAACGCCTTCTGAGGCCCCCATCTTGACCGTCATCACACAGAGCAATAGGACGGCTGTGAAATCCACCCACAAGCCTCATAGATTTGAGTTGTTGTCTTGAGCTGCAGAAAGGGACAAAGGCTACAGATTGAGTTTCGAAGGCATGGCATGGGGTGACAAAATTTGATTCTCAGCAACATGAGTGTGTAATGGGTGCACTTTCTCCAATGTTGTGCATGAGACCAAACCCAAACTATCTTTCTGAAAAGAAAGGAGCAAAAAAAAACATTGCCTTTTCTCACACTGGTATCTGAGCCATTAAATTGGTCAGATATCAATATTGTTTTCCAATTTTGCCTTCCGCACGAGGTGGTTAGCCACAGATGAAAACGTTACGCTTCAAACTGTCTCACTCACAGGATCTGTCTGCCTGAAGGCTACCCAGCATGCAATTCTGAAACAAAGAGGCCTCTTTTTGATTTCTACACAGCGTGACCTTTTTTGATTGGGTGAGATTGGTTGGCATGGAAATCAATACGACGTTGTGCATTTGATGCAGCCTTATCTCTTCTCCACACTGTCTGCAGGTAGAGGCAAAGGAGGTTTGTGTATATGTGTGTGTGTGTGTGTGTGTATCTACTGGTATGTGTGCTGAACAGCAACACTATCTTACAATGTGTGGAACAGAACAACAGTTCCTCTTCATGAAGTAAATTACTTCATGAAGAGACCAAAAATGCAGTTTTAAATGGGTCTGAGCAGACAGAAAAAAACAAAGACAGAGCAAGTTCTATGGGATTTTGTCTGTAATTCTGGAAAAATTCAAATAGTGCAAGGATTAAAAATTTCCTCCATCCTTTATCGCTCAAATCTGTTGCACCTTGTTTCTAAAGTCATACTAGTTGAAACCACAACGACATTCATAGTCAACAACTTAAACTTAAATGAACATAGAAGAAGAATCAAGACAAACCATATTCATTTGTATTCCATTTTTAACAGCCAATATATCTGTAGTTATATAGTCAGTCCAGAGGAGGAGGAGATCTGAAAACAACTCTACCCAGACTAGCTCACATTTCTTCTTTGTGTAAGGATGCCATATATACATCAACATTTCTCAGAAGACGCTCAGTAAGTGATAATAAGCTTGTCCTTTCCTTTGTGCTCAGTCAACTTGCTATGATGAGGGTTGGGAGCTTAGCAGGCATCACACCTCATCACTGCAGGAGGATGGCCGGGCAGGACTACAACCTCGATGGCTGTTCCCTCTGGGGTAGGATGGCTCATTGTTCCCGAGTATTATCTCTGCTTTCTGCTTCCCTATGCCCTTCCCTGCCCTCAGTCTCATAGCGGGTCAGTCCAACCAGGGAGAAAGCCAAAGGACCTGGAAGGAAATTGAACTTCATTGGAACTCACCCCTGAGTGGATCAGAAAACACCCAAAAGACTAAAACTTGACAGGTTCCCTTTCTTGTTTTTGCTCCCCAAGAAACTTTTCTTGCCTTGAAACAGTGCCTTGAAGTGCGTTGTGAATGTAGAATTGTGCATGTATGAGTTTCATGTGTGTCTGTCTATATCTGAATTTTACCCTGGGAATTGTTGCAAACCCCTTTAATTAAAAGTAATCTACATTCTTTTAGAAGAATTTTGAAAGAAGAAATTTGTTCAAAGCAATTCACTAGTCTGATGCTCATTGTTGCAGTTCAAAGCTCATTTGGGATATTTAAAATTTCATGAAGTATTTTGAATGTATACTTTATATTAGTTCATAGAGTTGGATACCAACCGTGCTTTTATGAGTGGAGTATCATGATCATAATCTACCACTAACATCTATCTACATAACAAAACATGATCCATAGGATGGGATTTATGTTTTGGCAAGATCCTGTCTGACTCTGACCTATATGGCTACTTTAAGAGCCTCAACACTCTTTTTGTGCACATCAATAGCCACAGCAACCAGCTGTTTGTCGCTGTGCGCCTCCAAAAGGCGCATCTGAAACTATTTAAATCAAAAGCAGTCACAGTTTCCACAGCACATTATAAGCATTCCAGCATGGCCTTTCGCTCCATGCTGCGTAGCCTCACTCGGCAGGGGAGCACGGTATGAAGTGGGCACACAGCAACACAAATATGCGGCCCACTGTGTGTTCCCCTCAGGAACCCTCAATAAAAAGGAGAGAGAGGGAGAAAGAGAGAGAGAGAAAAAGCAGAATAGCCCCTGAGTTCCTTTGCTCCGGCTTCTAGGGTTAAAACCTTTTCCCTGGCTCAGATAAGAACCTTTCTTCTTCTTTGAATGCTTTGTCTCCTGCACGGATCGGGGGTGGGGGGGAGAGGAGAGCTCTCTTACTGGCACACCCCTGTGGTGGGTGCTCATACAAAAGAAGAGGGGGAGAACAATGGTCGATGCTAGCCTGTGGAGATGACCTACATCTTGAAGATAGTGTACTGGGCATCAAACAGATGTGGAAAGATAAATAGTTGTCCAAGACATTTAATGTATATGTCAAATGAGTCACTGAGGGCTTAATGTTGATGAACACAAGTTAAATTCACTGTCAGAAAGTAATAAAAAAAAACTTGATCTCTTGTACCATTTATATTCTTATTTGATATTTTCTAAACTCTGTCATTTTTAAACATTTTCAACCTACACTGTCTTTACATGGAACATGTCATGCTCCTCAAACCATTCCTGAAGAATTTTTGCAGTGTGGCAGGGCGCATTATCCTGCTGAAAGAGGCCACTGCCATCAGGGAATATCGTTAACATGAAGGGGTGTACTTGGTCTGCAACAATGTTTAGGTAGGTGGTACGTGTCAAAGTAACATCCACATGAATGCCAGGACCCAAGGTTTCCCAGCAGAACATTGCCCAGAGCATCACACTGCCTCCGCTGGCTTGCCTTCTTCCCATAGTGCGTCCTGGTGCCATCTCTTCCCCAGGTAAACGACGCTCACGCACCCGGCTGTCCACATGATGTAAAAGAAAATGTGATTCATCAGACCTTCTTCCATTGCTCCATGGTCCAATTCTGACACTCACGTGCCCATTGTAGGTGCTTTCGGCAGTGGACAGGGGTAAACATGGGCTCTCAGATTGGTCTGTGCCTACACAGCCCCATACGCAGCAAGCTGTGATGCACTGTGTGTTCTGACACCTTTCTATCATAGCCAGCATTAACTTTTTCAGCAATTTGTGCT
>OOFE01016054.1:3224-17007 GCA_900323365.1 Monocentris japonica
TTAGGAAGGAAATGCACTCATAATTTCTGGTGACTAGTAGTTTTTTGCCTACCTATGTTGAATGCACTTACTGTAAGTCGCTTTGGATAAAAGCGTCTGCTAAATGCCTGTAATGTAATGTAATGTAATGTAATGTAATGAAGGTCTATGTGTATTTTATTTTTATTTAATTTTATCCACTTCTTGTATTTTTTTATTCATTCATTTTTGGGAGATTTTGAATGTTATGCATTTGTGAAAGTATGTTTCCACATTCATGTCTGCCTGTAAAGAGTGTGTACAGGTATGTGTGTTTGCAAGAGTGTGAATGCATGCATGTGCTTATTGTGGCATTAGCTCACCGGCAACTTAAGGGATTTAAGAAGTTTTGAGTATATGTTGTTGAATTGTTCGGATTGTCTGAGTTTTGCTCCAGTGTTATCTGATGTTTTTCCCATTTATTTATTGGAAGAGTTATGGTGGAAGATAGTCAGTGGAAGATAAAAGTTTGTATAATTTTGAAATTGTTTGCAATTTTGTTGATGATTTTGTTGTTGTTTAATAGTGGTGGGGGTTGAAGGTCATTATTGGATGTCTTGGTTCTTGCCTTGATAGCATGCTTTGGGTGTATTGTAAGTATTGCTTTTTGCCGATATATTTGCCGTATTTCTGAATCATCTGTTGAAAAGTAAGTAATCATTTTTCAGTAGTCATTTTTTTGACTTTCCACCATGGTGTCAGAGTTTTTGTCAATTGCAGTGTTTTTGAAGCAGCTGTGTTTTTTAACAGTATCGCTAAGGAGGGATAGGTCTTTGATTACTTTTTCTTGAGATTCAGTCTGTTCTATGTCCAGCCACGAGTGTTGATGGTGGGTTTCATGAATCCATTTGGTGTGAGATTGCATTTGGTTGGCTAGATAATACTGCTGGAAGTTGGGTGCTTCTAGCCCCTCTTGAGTTTTTGATTTTTGTAGTGTAGTCAATTTTATTCTGGGTTTCTTGTTTTTCCAATAAAATTTTGTTATGAGAGAATCTAATGAGTTGAAGCATTTCACAGTGAGTTGGACTGGGATCATTGTGAATACGTAATTTATTTTTGGTAATATCATCTTCACAGTAGCGATTCGGCCAATGATGGATAGTGGTAAAGTCATCCAGTTTGCTCATCTTGAGAGAAGTACACCAATGTTAGTAATCAATTTCTTACCCATACTTCCCACTTTTACAGTTTACGTAATGTGCTGAAATTCTCAATAATTTATAGTTTATACAGTTTATACAATTACTTTATTGCTTTTATGCTACTTATTTTAGCATTTTCATTTTGTGTATTTTTATATAATTTTCAATAGTTCTTATCTTAAATATGCTGCTCTGGATCTGTTCACTTTGCATGTGATTGAACGTGTTTAGAACCACCTTTGTGAGACCGGTTATCCAGGATTTCCATTGTTTTTTGTATTTGTGAAGCCAGCTATCGCAAAGATACCCTGACTATAGATACTTGCTTTATGAGACAGGTTCTTGCATCAGACAAAGCCAAACCTGAAAATGACTCAGAAGACAGAGAGACACCCGGAGGGATGTAGTCATCTGTCACCTATGTCGACATATCATGTCTTTTACTTGGATATCCCTGTCACAAGATAACTGCTGAGGCCATCTATTTCAGTTCAATGTCACAACTAAGTATGAGGCCGGATTTTCATATCAGAAGAATAAGATGCAGGAGGATCTAAGAGATTGATCCTTCACACTAATACAAAGAGTGAGGTTGAGATGACATTGTTTTTAAAGGTGCTATGTGTAACATTTTAAAATAATGATACCATCACTGAGAAGATTGCCGCTACACTGCATTGTACGTGGCGTGACAGATTTGGCGAAAAATCTGTTGGATTGCTTTACGGCACAAAGGGAGATTGCTTTACAGCGCAAAACAGAAACTGTTTTTAGTGTATAGTTTCAACTTGACTGTTGTTAGCTTACCTGGTCAGAATGCATATTGGCTGTTATCCTTCTTCTGGCTTTTCAAAACAAACTGGGAGGAACATTTGCAACATTCTCTTGGTGACAGCAAGTAATGGGGGTTTATGGGAAATGTGGTCTTCATTTTGAGAAACAGAATTCTACAGGTAGCACCTTTAACATCTCGCCACATTCTTGCTCACCAGTAGGAGGCTGACACTCACATGCACTGCAGAGGCACAACATTGGCATTGGTAGACTGTGCTGACAGAAATCTAACAGCTTAGTCCCTTGGTCTGCATGTAATTATACACTTCTTGAAAACTCTCCAACGTTGTATATGTGAGAATTGGCCGAGTACACTCTCACAGCCTGCTAATGAGCAGACATGGGGATATGGTGTTTCCTGATGCTGCATACATGGAGTGACACACACACACACACATACACAGTCTGAAAGCCACTTATCACAGGCAAAAAACAATAGCAGTGTCTGGAACTCTGTTGTTTATGCTTGCTTGTGTATGAAGCTGGTGTGTGGTTTACCAAACCAAAGCCAGTTAACAGACTGCACATTACAGTCAAGCAAAGATAACTATAACAATATAGCAGCGATTCAGTGGTTCTAGCCCATGTGAATAAATAAAATACATGATAGGCTGCCAATCACAGGCTCCCCCTATTGGCCAATTTTTAAATACTTTTGCACACAGTTGATGACATCAACTTCATCGGTCTAGGGCAGCCATATTTGAGATCTGATTGGGCCCGTTTATGGAACAGTAACTACATCCCTTAATGCTGTTCACTAAATTTGGCGTTGATTGGTCAAAAATTGTAAAACCCTCAGGAAAAAACTTTTTTTAATATAGCAGCAATCAACAACTTGTGGCACTTCCTTTAGCAGTGATGGCTTGGAGTAAACATGTCCTATAGCCACTGAGCCACTAAACAACTTCTTCCTGAGCCATTTTTTGATAGATTTGCTTGAACATTGAGGATCAGTTTGTTGATGGCTTGATCTGTTCTAGAATTCTCTGGTTTCCCTCAGAATTCATGGTTCCCTGATGTTGAGTCGTCCAGGTCCACAGGAAGAAAAACAGCCGCAGACCATGACACTCCCACCATGCTTAACCGTAGGGATACGGTTATTTTGACAGTGGGCAGTTTTGGGATGTCACAAAACATGGCAGTTTTGATTGCAATTAAACAGTTCAATTTTGGACTCATCTCTCCAGAGAACAGATTTTCAGAAGTCTTCAGGTTTGTCCAGGTGGTCTCTGGCAAACTGAAGACAGGCAGCTTTGTTTGTACAGGGGCTGAACAAAATAATGGAAACACCACATGATAAAGGACTTTACCTTTGAAGTAACTAAACACTACAAAGGCAGCTCCACAGGCCAGTCATATTTAGTTGAATTCCTATTGGCAGCTTTAAAACAGGTCTGACAATCATCACTTTTATACGTGTGTTTTCAATGCAACATGAAGCAACTAATAGAGTTACAAAGAGGCCAAATAGTCAGTGACTGAATGGCAGGTACATCGGTCACAAAAAAAAACATAATAACACAGGGAAACTGCATCGGCAAAGAGGAACAGCCTTCCAAGGAGGATTGAAGCCCTGTAAATGGCCAGGGCCAGGCATCCCTCTCTTTCCTGTTTCTCTCCAGCATAAACTATTGAATAAAAGAAAAGATAACCTTAAAAAAATGGCTGAGGTGTGCTCTTTGTTGCCATTTCCTGCTGTACTCTGGAGCTCTAAACACACCTGCATACCTGCTTGGTTTCTCCTCTTCAGTTTATTTCTGGTCGACTCTCCGTCCTCTAGGCTTGGCTTGGGATCTGCTCAGTTCCAGTGGTTATACTCATCCATAGAAGAATGGGATGATCAGTGCTGTAAACAAACACTTACCAGCCCCTTGTATGTTTCAGGTAGGGATATTGTAGATCTCACTGTTGTCTCTCAAGGCATCAACTCCTGCTTTGTACCGTCACTGTGAATGGCTGTATCAGGAAGCAATAGAGCCATGTGTAGGTCTTGTGGGTTCATGCTCACTAGTAGATGCAAGATATGACTGGACTTTCTTTTTCTGTTGTTTCATCTTGAGACGCAAAAAAGCATGGTTAGATAGAGAAACAAGAAGAGGCATGCTATTACACAGCCTCTGACCCCCTAGCTGACTTGTTAAGGTATGGTGACTAAAGAGGACTTTGATAAACATGTGAACACATTTGAATCTCCATTGCGAATAGCAATTGTAAAAAAAATCTTTTCATATTGTGCAGTAAAGGGGATATACCCGTGAAGTATTATAATTGTAACACCATCAAAAATATCCAGATGTGCCAGAAATCCTTTGGCAGCTTCTCTCTGTCTGTACACCTACACACAACCCAGTAACTCGGCATGATGTCCTGCCACTGAGCTAATGATTGCACTCAAGAAGCCAGCACTGAGCCAACCTTTCAACGTGTGGCCGTGAATAATGGTCATATATTCCCAACAGCTCACTGTGTGGCCTTAAATCCTCAGGTTTCCTCACTGCTCACACACTGTTGATCCTTTTAGAGCTTTTTCACCTCGCACACAAAGAATTAGCAATTATACTGAGGAAAGACATGCTAAAGGAAAAGACTACATCATGCAGGTTGAAAGTCATTATTCTCTGCCAGATACTTCACTGTGGAATTCTTGAAACAACAGTTAGCTCGCTGTTAAGGGTAGGGTAACAAACTACATTTATACATTCTAGTATTCTTTTTAAATCACCATTACTTCTGCATGTTTTGGCTTAAGTACTGTACTTTGCTACATTTTAAATACCATCAATTAGGCTACAGAGTACAGATTTTGTAGTGTCTGGACAATCATAAATTGCTTCTGGATCAATCCTTTTCAAACATGTAGAGGAAATATTAGGTTAACTGTAACATTAAATTCTCAAATTTATCCATGATATAGCTTAGTTAGCATCCATCCAGCTACAGTATTAATGGTTTGTGTTAGCCTGGTTGTTGTCTAGCTCATTAGTTAGCCTTGCTAGCTAGTTGGTTAGCTAGTAGCAAACAAAACATAAGTAGTAGTAACGTCATTAAATAATGGGGTTGGTAATTTTTTTTAGCACAGATTGAATAATGACAGACATTTCAGAATTTTATTTTCAGAACACTTAACATAGTCTCTAAAAATGTACAGTATCAACAGTGTATTTAGTAGAGAGAAAACAGTAATGGAAGTTGATGAGACAGCTGTGGGAGGAGAGATTCATGTTCTCCATAGCACAGCCATAACCTGCCTACCACATCATTAAATTGTTCTGTTGATTCAGGCTTTACTTTGTTGATCTACTTTATTCTGCAATGTTTTTTTTCCCAACTAAGAGAGCCTAGTTAGAACATTTCAGCAAAGTAACAGCACCTCTACTTGAGTAGTATATTTTGGTAGTCTTTCCAGCCTTGCTTGCTGTGTTCTGTCAGTTTACAGCTTGCTCAGACAGAAAGAGGTGGAGATAGGGCTCAGTTCACCTTGACAGCCCAGCCCTGAAGAGAGAATCCGGGTTCAGAGAGTTGGAGAGGCAGAGGGAGTGAATGGAATGGAGGGGGGGTTAAGACAGAGGGGCAACACATAGGTTTGCATGTGTGTGAAATGCTGTAGATAGATAGATAGATAGATAGATAGATAGATAGATAGATAGATAGATAGATAGAGAATGAGCGAGAGACATGTCATAAAATTTACATGGCCACACAGAGCTGGCATCGATGCCAGGCTGGCTGAGTTGAAGTGCTGCATCCCCTGACACACCTTTGAAGTCTGAGTTCAGCTTTTTCCTGCTCCTCACCACTGGAAAAACCTCCCAGTCTCTCACACACATCATATCTCATCTCTGCGCAGCATAACACAGCAGCAATCATCGTACTCTCTCATTATGCGGGCCTCAGATAGGCAAGAGACGTTGCGGGAAGTGAAACAGTGATGAGTTGTGCTCCACACATGCGAGACACCGAACACATTAATACTGTACCACCCCGGTCTACTGTGCATGGGTAATCATTGCATATTATTATTATCCGTGCACAGTGGTGTTTCCAGTAAGAGTCTGCTTCGGGCACATTCTGATTTATGCACTCACAATGGAGGCCAATTCATTTCATTTGGAGACACTAGTCAGAATGTCAAAATCAGGGATGTAGTGTTATATAAAAACTAGGTATGACCCCCATTTGGAGATCGTCATAAGCAACCACCAATTTCACACCCAAAAAAAGTAATTTGTGCTTTTTCTTAAAATTCAGCCTATTTCAACTTTTGCTCCCTGCATTGCGATGAAATCCTCGTGCTTCCAATGGAAACAACAAGACAAGTAGTTGACCAGCAAGGTAAAGAAAATGGAGGAAAAACTGATTCCAGTACGAGTATTACAATTTCCTGAATTGTACAACAAGTCTGAACCTGGAAGCATGTTTCTAACCAAGGTCTGCAGGCATGTTTCAAGGCACCCTGAGGTCCTTACAAGTCATGCCAAGAAAGCAGAGAGAGAAGGGAAGCAAAGAGGAAGTGAATTGACAAGGGAATAGGAGGGGGAGTGGGGCTTAGCCTTATTATTGTTAATGTACTGTAAAACAAGCAGCTAGTCCCGCCTTAAGAAATTGTCTCTCGGTATGCCTGTGATCTGGGGCTTTTGTCGACGTGCTCCATATACTGCGAGTCGAAAATCAGGGCTAAAATTGTCTAGTCTGAATTCAGAATTATCCACTTTGGCTTGCAGACTGTGGTGAGTCTTGATTGTGAAAACTGAATGATATACTGAGGTCATTTTTCTGTCTAGTCTAAGATGATAAATGAAAATAAGTTGGCTCTTGAATAATGCCCATAGGTCAGAAAGTCCATTAATGATGGAAGAAAATAAAAAGACATTTTTTTAAAAGCATCAAGAGAAAAGGGTCTATTTCCTAATTCCCCTATTCATTTTATTACAATCAGTATTTTCCTGCTGGAGGTACATAAAACGCTGTTGCTCCAGACTTTCTGGAATGAGACATTTTGGCACCGGGTGATTTTTCTTTTCACACGTTGCCAGGTTGGTGAGACTTTAGAGTTAAAAAGGATAATTGTTGTTGGATTGACAGGTTTGCTCGTGAGCTGTGCTAAATTGCTCTCTCTTAGTGTATGGGTGACTTTTTGAATTACGGATACTCAACTGGAAGTTTTGACTTCACCGGCTCGTGCGGTTAAGCGCTGAAATTTGTGTCATTCTAAATAGCGGGCAAGCATTTAGCGACTTGCTCGGGCGGCTGCATCAAGAGTTCCAGCCAGAACATCTAACGCGGTGTTGGAATTGCATGCTGGTCACTCTCTGCAGCTCCAGATTAGAATTCTGTTTTAATGGAGAAAACTCCATGTCCCTGACACATCTTTAACACTCTCTTGAACCATGTGTATAATTCGCAGCATGATAAATGAGCTACAAGCCTGCATCTCCCCCTCTTACCTAGAAACATATATACTGGAATTTTTATCTGCTTTCTCCATAAATATTTTCCAACCTTTTCACCTTTTAAGAACACTACCACTGGGATACATTACCATTACCCTACACACCCCAAAACACACACACACACACACACAGACACACACAAACCTTTCTTGCTCTCCACATTTGGCCCTGTGGCTGGATATCTATAATTCATCTTTTATCTGGCTCTCACAGTCCTGCTTGCTGTTTCACACAGCCGTTGCCCACTTCACAGGGTAAAGCCGCCTGCTGCCGCCCTCTTTAATAGAAATCTCACGGGGCACCAAGATATTGATTGTAATTCAAGGTAAACAACCTGGTTTGCATAATGGTGTGTTTCACAAGCGAGCGATGCTGCTGCATTCAGGCGTTGGTTTCAGGGGCTAGACGACTGGGGAATAGAGCATGCCAAACTGGCACCACCACCCTTGCTTTATAGGGTCCTTCTTGCAACAGGGGGCTTGACCCCGAATCATATCAAAGGGGAAATTGTTAGAGTAAAAATGTGTGTGTGTGTGTGTTGAAGTTAGAGATGGAGGAAGAGAAGCTTGACCTGTGTCGTGCAATAGTTTTTTGCCTACCTATGTTGAATGCACTTATTGTAAGTCACTTTGGATAAAAGCGTCTGCTAAATGCCTATAATGTAATGTAATGTAATGTAATGTAATATGACTTCTTCCAATGTAGAGCACCTGCAGGAACACCTGACCAAATATGAAAATCCCAATATATGATGTCAAACTGCTGCATCACGCAAGGTTATTTATTGGTTTTCTTGGGTTTGTTTGGTCCATGCATCACTCAATTATGAAAGTTTCTGGTTTTCCTCCAAGGTTTTGGGGGTCGTAGGGTCGTATTCTGGAAGAAGAGAAATCAGGTAGCTCGACCTCCTTGTGTCCTGCAATCCATTCAGCTTTTTCTGGTGCGGATGCCTGCTATGTGCTACTTCTAGCTCAAGTGCCATGCAGCCAACTCGTGCGGTTTCCAGTAACAAGCCAGCCCAGTGGGGGTGAGTGGGGACGAGTTAACGGTCATCAGTCGTGTGTCACCCTCCCGCCTGCTTATCCTCATGGGCTGCGCTGTGGTGTATGTGTCACTGACAAACTGCTGCTTCACCCTCCATCTCACATCAACACTTAGGAACCACAGCAGAGATCAAAGTCAAAGTCTCCGCTGACCAAGAGCCTGCTATGGGAGTCACGGCAAATGCAATAAGAAACCATGAAGATAAATGAGGATCCATGATTATTTTAGAATTCAAAAGAAAAATATGTGCAAGCGCTCCCCACTGCTCTGACCATAATCACAGCCATGTGAAGTATTTGCCAATTTGTAGCATGAGAATGCACTATCATTTTTGATGCAACATTCTGTACAGTTTTTGTTGACTTGTAAGTGTCATGCAAAAAAAAAATGCATTTGAAAATGTTTCCACTCTGTTGCGTAATTACTCCATATGAAGATAATCAAATGAATCACTGTAGATCGTTGAGGTTTCATGCCAGTAGAGAGCTGCCTTCCCTACAGCTGGCTGGAAGCCATGACCTTGGGTGGGCTAAATTGGTTTCCGTTGGCCTGCTTTGTGGCAGGAATTGAGTCTCTCTGAACTTCTGCCAGATCAGTTTGGCACCGTGACCCCCTCAGCGACTCTCTGTCTTTGTCCTTCTGCAGCCCTGTGAAGGTCAGATGGATTAGCACATACCTTTCAAGCTCCACGAGGGTAGATGTCATGGCCCCAGTACTATTTCCAGTGCTGTGCATTTCAGCCATTGTCACAAGGACACGTTTTATACCAAGGAGTTCAAACAGTTAGGGATTCACTGAAATGTTGTGAAATGAGCACAAACTCAGATTAAATGCTATGGATTATCTTTGATTTGGTTTGGTTAAACGTTGGTTTTTTCCGGTATTTTTAAACCTGGCCCTAATTTTACATATTTTGGAGTCTAAATGACTACTAGGTACAAAAAGTTTTGGAATTGGTCCAGTAGATTGCCTCAGCCAGCACAAAAGTGCTTGTTTTTGCCACTGACAGGCTCAGAAACAGAAGTCTCGCTCAAGGAGAAGTCTCGCTGTTAGTCTTCTCCTTGAGCGAGACTTCTGTTTCTGGTTAAACAAAGGTCTATCTCTGTAGGGATCCTTTCCGTAATGTTGTCAGACACTTCGAATAACAATCTGAGCCTGTCAGTGGCAAAAACAAGCACTTTTAGTGGATGTACTTTGATTGGGCGCAGTTGCCCCAAAGCATTACGTTGCAGCCATTGGAGCCCGTTCTGCGGCTGCCAGTTGAGGCGATCTACTGGACCGATTCCAAAACATTTTGTACCTATTATCCTTTAAGGTTAGGCAACTAAAACTTTGGTTAAGGTTAGGGTTAAGATTCAGGCAAGCTAGCAGGCTAATACCCCTTTCACACCCCTGACAACCATTTGACAACGAGTCAAATGGTTGTCAGTGTGACGCCGAGTCTCAGGGCACTGTGGTGATGGCAGGGTCTTTCAAGGTGGAGGATTTCTCTTCTCTTTATATCTGCAATGTTGAATATATGTCCAGTATTGATGGGTCGTACCATCTAGAAGTCGTGCATGTTTACAGCTCTAAAACACATGATTTACCATTGAATATAAGGTTAGGGTGAGGCTTTGGTCATGGTTTGATAAGAACATTTTTCGCTGAACTTTGAGTTGAAATGCATCTACCCATCCACCTCCCTGACCCTTACTTTCCATTGCGCTATTTAACTGTCAAACTACTGCCTGTTTCTAGTCGCTTCGTGCAATCCTCCATGGTGGGGAAAAATATTTTGCTCGCTCAATTATTTGCATCTTGTGATATTACACTCATTTCATGAAATTCCATGAGACCGGGCTGGTAATTACTGTTGTAACAATGGCTGATCTGCTTCGGTTCAACTCAGATGAACCCACGGTGACTGACACGTCCAGTAACAGTCATGAGACCTGGGGCTGAGCCAATTGGTGAATAAATCATTGAACTCAGGTGTGTGGTGGAGAATCTTAATGTCTACATATAGGTTTTTCAATTCCAAAAGACTCATGTATGTGACTGAAAAGTGACCTCTCGAAGTGAGGAGCAGACTAAAGCTACCCTCACATATAAACGGCATGCATGTGATATCTTCCATTCCCAGCACTCCGCTTATTGAGTTAGCCACTTGCAGTGAATGTGGTTGGAACAGAGGAAAGGAGTGAATAGAGTGGCATAGAAGAGGATACAGTAGAAAACGCTATTGATAGCGAATTTCTTACACACAGAAGGAGAGAGAGAGAGATTTTCAGTCAGGTGGCTAGAATTTGTTATGCATGTCTTTTTTGAGCCCTGGATTATATCTACATTATTTGTTTTGATTATTTTCTGGCGACTTTGATTTGTCAATGTATAATGTCTACTCACCAAGGCATTCTACACACCCCGGGCTGCTAGGCTGGAGCCTGCTACATTGTAAAGTTACTGTGAGCTATCCACTCGCCGTGTTTGTAGGACCCATGTTTGAGGACAATTGTACTGGGCCAAGAGGAGTGCTGGGCCCTCTAGTAGTTGAAAAAGAAGAAGTGGTTTGTTTTGCTTTCATGAATGAACTTTGGTGGTACCGTTATAAACAATTTCAATGCTAGAACATATGTGAGACTTAATCCCAGCCTTCATTCAACTTTAGCCATGTGGTACATGAGCATTTGTTCATGATAAAATGAGATTTATAGTAACTGACACAAAATAACTCACATCCCAGGAATCATAAAAATACAGGAAACCCAATGATGGATGTCACAGGGGACACTTTAAATGCAGGCATTATTGGTGTAGGCATTATTGGTCCTATATCTCTACATACAAATAATAATTTAATTTTAGGTTTGTTTTCAATCACATCTAATGTAATTTTGTCACCTGTTCTTGTGCTAACACAATCAAATCAGTTTAAAGTTTTCTCTCATGCTCTCTATGACACGGTGCCGGAGGCTCATCTACTTGCCCTCTGCATGAACCTTGCATGACAAGGTGCAATTCATTTCTTCAAGAGATACTCTATATGACAGTATTGATTTCAAACTCCCAGGGAGTCACATTCTCGTCAGATTTCATCAGGCAGGAGCATGAACTCTCACTGCTGACTCTGGTAAACACATACTGTAGCTCTGGTGTGTTTTATAATAATCATAATAGTAATCTTTGCTTATATAGCATTTTTCAAAATACAGTTAAAAAATTACAGAGGATAAAACAACACAAAATCAACAGCAAAAGTGAAATAAACAGAGGCAGATCTAGTTTTGACTATGACGTGTAAGGTGTAATTTAGCTAATAATTAGTCATATTTTAGAATTAAACCAGGATTCTTTGTCTGTTTGTTTGGGTGTTTTTTCATATCAAGCACCAGATGTGACAGAATTTTCAAAAAATATACAAACTTTAAAATTTACAATTTTTAAAACAGGGTCAATCAGCTTGTAGAAAAAAAGCAAAGGGAAACACTGCAGATTTTTTGAGCACTATAGCAAATAAAATCTAAAATTGCAGCAGCCTCATGTCAGGGACCTAGGGTGTAATAATTTAGTGACTACGACACCTAGGTGGACAAGAACTCGCTGAGGCTGTGCTCATACTGCAGGCAATTATGCTCAATTTTGAAATGTGGGTCATATCCATTTATTTTCAGTGACCGTTCATATCTATTTTAAAATGAATTACCTATATCCGATACCAATGTGAACTGTAAGATATTTCAAAAAGACAGGCGTGCCAAACGTCCGCCATTGTACCTGCGCTACTTTGGTCAAGCTAGCTAAATGGCTAATTGCTAATCACTGTCATCTAGCTAATAGCTAGATGGCTCTTTATTTATTGGATTGTGATGTATTTGCGTGCAAGAAGAGAGAGAGAGATTTTCAGTCAGTTGGCTAGAATTTGTTATGCAAGTCTATTTTCCATTATGTGTGTTGAGTTAAGAGTTGAGCCCTGGATTATATCTACATTATTTGTTTTGATTTTTTTCTGGCGACTTTGATGTGCCAATTTATAATGTGTACTCACCAAGGCAATAGAAATGTTATTTATTTATTTATTTATTTATTGTCTATTTCATTCAGTATGTTAATTGTAGGAGGTGGTCCTATTAGTGATTTGGCACAAGACACAACACCCACTATTGGAAGAGGTATATAATGGAGTCTATTGTCATTTCTCTAATGAAGGCCTATTGTGGCTGAAATGTCTATTTTTTAATAAAGGAGCAGTGGAGCATAGCGTCACGGGTCTCTTTTTTGTTCCCTTTTGTTCGATCCGGCACCTAAAAAACGGGCGTGTAATCACTGCTACTCGATGGTCAGGTTTTGCTGCCATTACACTGGCCCAGTAAGCTCCAGGGCTCCTCGCAGATCTGCTGGTGAATACATCCACACTGAACCCAGTGGGAAAGGGATAAAGGTGGAGAGAGAAGCCAGCGTGTCTTCTGTCCAAGGCAACCGAGCAGCTGAACCAACAGATCTGCTGCCAGATAGACAGGAAGGCTGTATCAGCTATGCAACAGCCGCTTTACATATGCAGCTGGAGTTGGGAGGAGGAATAAATGTTTGGGCCTTGGGAAGAAGAAATGTTCTCTTTTTCTTTTTTTTTTTTTTTTTTTTTTTTTTGGTCAATTGTTATCAAAGGGAGCCATGGATCAAAATCTTACAGCGAATATAAATCGCACATCTGCAAACCATTCTTCAAATGTAGCTTCATGCCTTCAGACTCTTTTCATTTGTGTTTTCAAAAGTGGAATCCATTACAGGTAAACAAATATTGGGCTGTTTTAGACATAAAAGGGCATTTGATTAGCAAAAACGGAGGATGCAATTAGGCTTGATTCACACAAATCATTTTGACAGATTTTCAATGAGTACAAAAGGTTTCTGCGAGCGCGATGCCATTAGAAGTCATGGGTTTAATATAAAAATGGGCCTGTGGGAATCATTGGTGAAAATGCCACTTCCAATAAGAGGAAAGCTGAAGTACAATCAAGCAGAGGGCTGGGAAGGAGGATGCACCACCTATTTTCATTTGCAAGAGGAGAGCTGCTTGCTAAAACAAGTCTCAGCCCTTTCATCCTTAGACTTATCAGGTACTGCAGTGTGGAGTGTAATTTCTGCCATTACTACGATCATCATCAATTGTGTTTGACTAGAAACTGCGTGCATCCACAGCAATATCAGTGCACTTCCAAAATCTGCACACGTGAAAACGTTTAGGAGAAGTCTCTGAATTATAGATTACAGGCCAAAGCCTCCTACAGTGATTGCTTATTTAGCCATCATTAG
>OOFE01016065.1:0-10626 GCA_900323365.1 Monocentris japonica
CCAGGTAGGAGGCGGTGCACTGCAGGGGGAGCCGATCCCCCCGGAACACCACCTGCCTCTGAGAGGGGATCAACTGGAACAGGGGCATCTCCAGAGGTCCATCTGGAGGACAGGGAGAGAGGGAAGTCAGCTTAGCCTAAACCCACCGCCTTAACCCTAGCCTTACTCAAAGGTGTTTGAGTTGCCTGACTTTAACCGTAAGCCTAACCTTTACCTAAGTTGTTTTAGTGCAGGTTATGCAGCTGTGTGGGTGTAGCACAAATCAAGGGTGCATATCCTTTTCGTAAGATATAAAATGAACGTTATATGTCAACACGTTTGGAGTGAGAGAACTCATTCATTCATCCGGAGAAAGGGAGAGAGAGGATGGATGGATTGGGAGGATGGGGGGTGACCAGGGGGAGATTTCTTCAACCTTTCAGAGTAGAGTGGTGTAACAGCACTGAAATCACCACGCTGCCTTGAGGTGTTAAGATGTTAAAATAGGGATGCGTGCATGGACTGTAAAGGAAACTGTGCATGCACCACGTGTACAGATACAAATACAAGCGCGCGCGCGCACACACATACAGACACGCACACGCTCAAGGTCACACTCCTCCCCCGTTGTTCCCACATGTTGTTGCTGTTACTGTGTGTGAGATGGACAGCGGCTGATAAAGGAGAGCAGCCTTGAGTGCTCCCCTGGACTCTCCTTGACTCCTTACATGTTCACAGTGGAAGCCGTGCCGCAGCACCAGTGATAGGATTACTTGCCTAGCAGCTAGCTAAGTCCTCCAGCCTTTTTGTCAGATAATAAGGCTACGATAAAGATAAGATTAGGAGACAGGGGATACAGGAATATGAAGGGGGGAGGGAGGGGCTTTGATTTTTAGTGAAAACCTCTCAACGCCAAATTGATCTTATTATATGGCAGATAGGATACATGGATGAAAGTGGAAGGTAAAGGAATGTCTCCAATTGGGACACATATTAGTTAGCGCATGGTTGTTTTTTTCACCACGGATCAGGAATCGACCCGGCGCTTCACCGGCTCGCTGTAGCCCACTGGGACTCCCTTTAGAACATGTTTGATCTGACACGGCCCGACGTTTCCTTGGACGCGCTCCAAAGGGCAGCGCAAGCAGGCGCTTTGCCTCCGCTTGTGTTCAGATAAATTGTGGATGCTGCTGCCGCCGCAGCGTTTTACAGTCTGACAGGCCATTCGATACATGGGTTATAAAGTTGGCTCTATGCACCGGCTTTGAAAAAAAACAAAAAAAAAAACACCTCCGGATCTGCGTGACAGATCTGTGTCGGGCGATCCGGCTCAGACGGATCCCTCGAGTGGGACGGGGTAGCCGGCAGTACCGTTTATGGTAATGTGAGCAATCGCAGCCATTACCACATGCAGAGCTTTGACCTCAATTTTATACATAGGTAACTCACAGTCAGAGGTGCATGATGCATCCTGATTCCACCACGTGGTGTTCCAGTGTTACGCTCTATGATAGTCCTCAGCAACAGTAGCTGAGGCCTTGTTTTCTCCACTGGGCACCACACAGCAGAAACAGCATGGGGGCCATTGACTGTTGACTTGGCTGATGCTGATACTGTTGAAACAACGCTTTGAGCCAAGGATCAGAGTGTGGCTGCTTGCCTCTGCCTGTTGGACACTGCCAGAGCAAAATGCGATTGTTGTCCGGTGTGTTTGTGTGTGTGTGTGTATGTGTGTGAGCGGGTGTGAGAGAGAGAATGAAACAGCGAGATCAAAAAAGGGTTTGACCAAAACAACAGAGAACCAGTACCCGAAATGCCTACCTGACCTTTGAGCGCTGACCTAACCTCGAGATTACAGTAAGAATTGACATAAACTTACAATGGAGACGCAAAAAAATAAATAAAATACATGTTTCATGTTTAAACACAGTGCATCCCACTGTCACCAGAAGGAAAAAATGGAGATTGTAATGGACAACAGCACTAAGTTATGTAAAAAATCTAAATATAAATGTGAGTATAATGTATATTGCTCATTTATGATCAGCAGGGAGAGAGAGAAATGCAATGCAATGCTATGTGTGTGTGTGTGTGTGTGTGCTGGGGAGGAGAGCAGATGGGCATGAGCCAATTTGTGTAAGATGCCACACGACACTGTGAGGTTGTGTTTGTGTGCATATGTTTGTGTCGGCATGTGCGAAAACGCGAGGATAGAGGACCTGTCATGACCTAGCTCGACCCTGGGGCAGACGTGGTCAAATGGCCGTCAGCAGATCCCTCACACATCTACATCCATTCACTGAGCTCCATTCAGACACGCTGCGGAACAAGATACACAGAGCCTACCCAGGTTCTTGCAGTTAACTCATCACTAATGCTACTAGTCTCTCTATGTCTGTCAGCAGTACAAATTATACATCATACATTATTACACATTGTCACCATTTTACAGCGTTTTGACAGCAAAGACAGCCGCAGTATGAATAGCAATCTATGAGCGATGGATGGTGAGTGTTTATTCCACTTAGCCCCACCTCTCCATGCGTATGTACACCCGAGATTAAAGGTTGATGGTTCGATACCCATTTTGATCCTTCACCCATACCAAAACTGTGCTGCCAATTACATGAGCAGATGTTATCATTCTCAGAGAGTGGACGCTCCTATGTCTGTTTCGGCGGTCACGACGGTCCTCCCCCTCAAAGCAGCTGCCTTCAAAAGCGTTGTGCGATTGAACTTCAAAGTCACAAGCGACAGGCTACGTTGAGTTATGTTTTAAAATCATGAAATTATTAGAGGCACGCCACAGGCTACGACACACACACAGGCATGCGCTCAATTTAATTTAATGATATGGTGCCCATTGCACTGCTGTGGCATCATGCAGTAAATACTGCTATAGAAAGCAAAGGGATTTGTCTGACAGTGCACATACCATGCGAGCTCCTGCTGTGGGTTTCATCCCGGCAGTGCAACAGATAGACGAGGAGAACAGATGCCTGCCCTGACCTCAACACAGGAAGCACCTGATCCTGGCGGGGAAGCTGTGCTCCTGTGTTCCCCCTCATTCAAGAGCAGCACCCAGCACCCTGTACCCACGGAGGGAAGGGGGCTCAGCGCTGGAATGTAGGGCCCCGACATCTGCTACCCATCACACTGGAGCCCGGGACTAAGAAACAAACTTTTCCTCTATGGCATGTCTGGTTCAGAAAAACACTGGGGAGATATTTTAATATTTCCGATGGTATGTCATTGTTCTTGATAATAAAAAGCTAACATGAAGTGCTGAGCAACATCCCATCAGATATGGCTTTAACAGGGTCCTGGCCAGTGGACGACATTCCCTGACAGAAAAATGAATCCACATGGAGATAACAGCCATCAAATAACATCACAAAACAAGGTTGTTAGAGCATTGCGCTGTGTCCAGTTGAAGACTTGCACGTTGCCGAGTGAATAAATAAGGTATTGTAAGATGGAGTAGCACCGTTGAGAGGCGGATGGATCCAAGCATGGCAAGAGCAGGCAGCCCAGAATGTTATCATCGTAATCCTATAATGGATGCGTTAGGGGCTGAAAGGAGGGCTGCTCGTCTCGCCACTGGATTCCACTCGTGGCTCTTTGTCCAAGGACTGCACAGAATTACCCTGTAATTGCTTTGGATTGTTCTGAGTAAATGAAAAACACATACACTTAGTAGGATTACATAGAGAAACTCCAGCGTGTCTGGACGGCCGTCTGTGTATGTAAAAACACACCGGAGGGGGGAGAAGATGTACATGCTGCAGAGCGGGAAATATGTTTCCACATTCGTTTTCTGCAAATGTATTTAACGTCATGCATACAGTGCATCTTCATATAATGTACATACACCCACACACCCACACACACACACAAATGGACATGCACACACATGCACACACACACTGGTACACCACCACTACCCCAACCAATGATTTTCTCATTCCAGAGCAATATCCCCAACCAGAATGTAAGGAGAAGAGGAGAATGATTCTATCACATACGAGATACCATTCCCCCCATGGATCTCAGCACAGAGCAGGGAAATCGAGCGGGTGAGGCAGGGAGGAGGAAGGGACAGATTGCCTGTCCATAACAAAGGTCTTTCACAAAAAATAGGTAAAGACTCTTGGAAGCCTCTCTATTGCAGCTAGCGACTCGGAGTCAGTAAAGAGGTTGTTTTTTTCTGATTGGAAAACCCTGTTTGAATGGAGGAATCCCGAGGGGGGGGGTTGTTGAGATTGCTCAGCTGCATCACAACCACCGCTGGTCCAGGGAAGGGACCTAGTACTGCAAAAACGGCCATCGCAACACACGGAAAATCACAAGTGTAAACTTCTGTCAACGGGGTGACATAGTTCCACTTGTTTCCGATGCAGTTTCACTTGTTTCAGAAGTTCTAGAACCAAGTGTCAGTATCTTGAAATAAAGCAGAATAAGGGAGATCACTCCACCAATATCAAGGAAATGGCAGTGGATCCAAGAAAAGTCGATTTGCATTGGAAACAAGTGAACTTATGTCACCTCACAGGCAGCTTTTTCCCCCTTGCAATAAAAAAAGATCTCAAGACTCAAGTAAAAATGATTGACTAACCAACTGGTCATACCACTCACGTTTGAAGCAGAATATGACTAATATAAAATACTTCTTCCTGGACCATCAACTTACATTCAGACATTCAGTAGTAAATCTCACTCTCTGTTTTACTTTCTCTTTCTTTCTGTCTTTTTATCTCTCTCTCTCCAACTAGTCTCCCCAAACATACTGTAAACCATATGGGGCCCTAAATGTTTTCATGTGAAGGACCCACCCATTTTTACACACTTTCACACCTGGCAGCTGCCCAGTAGGACCGCAGTCTTCCACTGTTGTCCACTGAGCAGCTCCACTGGAACAACTAACAACTGGAGGCTGCGCTTTGCTCAAGGGCACTTTGGCAGAAGTTGCTGAGGGAGGGGAGCGCATTACTCATTCACTTTCCCAACCCGGATTTGGGGATTCAAACCAGCACACTTCCTTTCACATGCTCCTACCTCCAGCCTGTGGGCTACTGCTGCCCCCGCAACAGGTACATATTAGGCCAAGGAACATCATAGGAGACAGGCCTAATATGAAGCTATGATTGAGTACAAAATTGCCAAACAGTTCACAGCAGGTGGACAGATAACAGCAGAGAGGGAAACTTATGATCAGCATAGGCTTAATCTCTCATTGTGCTAACCACTTGAAATGCAATATTTGTCAAATTAAACTATTTCGTTTTAATGAGAAGTCTCAGAAGGCAGACAATTACTTTTTTTTCAGAGAGCCACACAGCAAAAATGAAAAAAGAAGTTGTTTGATCTCAGTCTTTAAACCTCATTTTGTCATTTTTTTAAAAAATGTTTTAAAAGTGAAAAGAAATCTGGCAGAGGCGATGATTTCCTAATATTTCAAAAATTGTTTCCAGTGCATCTCGACTTGTTTCAAGAAGCAAGTGGCATTATCCATCATATCTATCACATCGGGAAGTGAAATGATCCTACCCCGTTGGCAGGTTTTCACGCTTCTTTTAACAAACAGAACAGGTTAAGACAACATTAAATAACTTGTTAAAATGACTATTTGTGCAGTGTGCAGTAAAGCTCTGGTGTGTCAGTCATCGCCTTCTCCCTCAAACAACACAAAACATGCAAAATAAATGATTCTTCATTTTGCCAGTGGGCCCCTCGAGGATCCCTGGGGCTTTCCAGCTGACAAGGTTAGAAGATTGTCTCTGTGTTGTGGCACCAACCTCCAAGGTAAATTAAAGGACACATTTGCTCACATTAGTAGAAAATACCATCCACTGCTTACCAGGCAGATTCCAGAGTGTGATAGTAAATGTAGAACCCAAAGTGAATGCCTGAGCACTGCCACTATGTAGACACTCAGTAATTGAAATACACTCGCACCAACCCAATATTGGGCTCTTTATACCAAAGAAATACTAATCTTTCACTAAATTACCCATTGCTCAATACTATTACTCATTACTGGCTACTGGTGGTGTCAAAAGAAAGGTTTTTACTTGAATTACTAATCCCTCAGAATAGTAATTCAACACACACCTACCCATGTCACACATGCCTATCTATGTCTGTTTTTTAACTAAGTAATTTTTATCATAAGTACATTTTGCTTTCCCTCAAGTGGATTTCCAACCAGTAATTTTACCTCAACGTAAGTAAAACTTCTACTTCTTCTTGAGTAAGATATTTTTGATCCTCCGCCCCTGCTAGCGAGTTACTGAGATACATGCTACACCTAACCCTATGCATGCCGTTTCCGGTCCTGTGTGGTGAATCCTTACCACATCTGAGCTGCTGCTCACGGAGGTTGCGGAACTCCAGGCCGTGGAGGTGCGTGGGGAACACGCACACCGTGTCATTGCCGATGCGAACGGAGTTGGCCCGGGCCCAGAGGAGGAGCCACTCCAGCTGACAGTCACAGAACAGAGTCTCAGTGCTGAAGTGCCTGGTGGGAATACCAGACTACAGTTACAACCTGAGAGAGAGAGAGTGTGTGCATGTGTGTGTGTGTGTGTGTGTGTGTGTTACTACACTTGTGAGGACCTTCCATCCACGAGCCCTAACCCTACTAGCTTCATTCCCTAAACCCCTAACCATTAACCCCCTAAACTCAAGCCCTAACCCTTAAAGAGAAATTCAACATTCAATCATGTTTGTTGAGCTGTAAACATATTTGTATGACGTCTACATGGTGAAACCTATCAATACTGGGCATGAAGTCAACATTGCAGAAGTATTTTCAGCAACCCTTCGGTTGAAAATTTCAGCCTCTGCTGCACTGCACCTTGAGCATTGACAAAATACTGAAGATGTAGGGCTAGTATGAGCTGCGTGGGTAGAAATTAAAAAAAAAAAATGTTGATGCATTGAGGAGAAAAATCCTCCACCTCAAAAAAGTGCCCTGAGACTCTGCATCACTCTCCATTGTGTAATGTTAGCTAGCTTGTAGGCTAATCTCTAATATGTTGTCAAATGGATGTCAGAGCTTTTACAGACACACCCCCTTCTTCCCTCGCTCTCTACCACTGAAATTGGCATTTTTCAAAGGTAACTGCTGTGCGGAGACAGGCTGAAACCATGCATTTCACTACTGTTTAACTTTAGCCCTTACCCTAACCTAAACCTAATTCTAATCTTAACCTTAAACCCTAGGCCGAACCATAAACTAGCCTCTTATTAGACGCGAGGACCGGTAAAATGAGTGCGTTTTTTTTGCCTTACAGCACTCTGAGAGCCACGAGGTGTGTGAACAATCCGGCGGTCAGAGTGGAGAAGATATTCCCAGATAAATTCCTGTTGGTGGAAGAAAAAATAAAACATCTTCACATAAGGACATATTCACATAGAAATGGTCCACTCCTCACAAGAACTAAAGTCACATTACCTTGTGATACATTAATGAAGCCATACTTTCTAAAGTACACACTGTAGTCTCTACACTCACAGTCTTCAATTGAGCATTCTCAGTCTTGAGCAGTGTATTGTATGTTTTCAATTTAGGGATTACTCACAATTTGGAGAGGTTGCCAAGGCCTAGAAACATTTCAGGGGAGAAGCAGCCAATCCTGTTGTTGGATAGGTCCCTATAAGGACAAAAAGGCAAGCTTTGAATTGTGGTTAAGAGCAAAATGCACCTCTTCCAACTAGGTATTTTATAGCAATATTGCAGGAGAGCTGGACCAGAACAGGTGTGTGTGTGACAGAATACAAAATAGGATCAATTACAAAAATGTGAAAAAAGTGTGTGCGTGTGTGTGTGTGGGCTATGTTAGTGAGCTTAAGCAGCTATGGGAGCTGTGTTGGTATACCAGTACCATAATTATTTATCCATTCTAACTCCTGGGATATCAGTCCTGACCTTTACTAAACTTTTACCCCTCACATAACCGTTGCTGGCACACACACACACACACACACGTGCAAATGCGGTGGGCTTCTGTACGCGAGCGACTGAGTGCTGTCGCGTCCGTGGCTCCGTGCCCTCATGCTCTGTAATTAAAGAGCTGCTTTGCTGGAGCAGCTGTGGGAAAATAAGCAGAGCACTCGAGTAATCACCAGTTGGGGAGCACTTAAATTAGCACTCTGCTGCTCCTAGAGCCTGGCACACACGCGCCCCGAATCAGCACTGCTAACTCACTGCCTGCACCCCTGCCAGCCCAAATCCCACTAACTATCAGGCTGCAATCATGTCAGTCACTCTGAAGCCTATATCTAGAAAGCCCGAGAAAGAGTGCTTGTCTAGGAAATTACTCAAGTAGAAGTAAGAGCTCACCAAAAAAAAAGTCATGTACATTTATTTTCTTCTAGAGCCAAAATCATAACGGTTTTGTGCGTGTTCCAAAATCCTCAAATCAACAGATGAAACCAAAATTTAAACCTCTGTGTGACGTCACTTTGTAGGGCATATCCAAAAACATATGCTTCTACATGTATGCATATTATCTCAAATCAATTTAAGAAAGTAAGTGAAATGAAAATACAACATAAATAAGAGTCTTGGGTAACACCTTACATGAATTGTTCATTCTGACACACCATAGTCATAAAATGCATCACAAGCACATTATAATTGCATCATAAATGCATCCGAAAATGTCATAATACACTATAATGCATCATGAATCTGGCATGAGCAGGTTATGAGATTGTAATAAGTAATATATTACTTGCTTATTACATCATAAGCACATTACATCATAGTGGTATCAGAATATATCACAATACACTATACTGCATTAGGAATAGAAGACATTAGGGGGTGCCGCAATGTCTTATAAGGAACTCTATTATCTAGAGTAATGTGACATCAAATGATCTATTATAACAGTCATGACAAGTAATAATTGTGTTTACTAGGAGCTGTAAATGTAAATACAAATGACCTCTTCATTAACGCAGCATAATGCTTCAACTGAGATCCACTATGACATTAGTGAGGTGTGACGCGCTGCACTGGGCTTGTCCTTGTTTACCATGGATATCGTCATATCTTCAACACGGTGTTACAGTCCGTCAAGTCAATTAAGTTATGTTGTTTTGTTTTCATTCAGTATTTTCAGTACTTCCTGTTTTATTTTGTACTTACCTCTCCTCTCGTTCCAGGCGTCTCCATTTCCTGCCCTTGTGTGTTTCCAGCCTGTATGATTGTCTGCCCCGCCCCGGCCCTGATTGGTCTCACCTGTGTCTTGTTAGTTTCCCTCCTTCAGTGTATTTAAGCCGTCCAGTGCCAGTTCGTCTTGTAGCCTGTGTCTAGCGTTCCAGCCTTTTTCCAGTGAAATCCGCCCTAGTGTTTTTTGGACCTGACTTTGCCTTTGCCTTTGCCACACCCCTTGGATTTGTTTGCCTTCACTGACTGCCTACCTGTGTACCGAACCTTGCCACGTTAAGTAAAGACTCTTTACTTGAATTACTTGTTATCCCATGTCTGAGTCGTGCTCTTGAGTCCAGCCTTGTGTTTCCAGTCATAACACACGGGAGTAGTAAGCTTCTTTCTCTCAGTCCCCCTAACCTTAGACATAGCCTTAGTCCTATCCAGATGTCCAGAAGTAGCTATGGCATATCTCTACTTTCACTTCTACTTGAGCATTCTTAAGTATTGAGTAATTTTACAGATATGTACACTTGCACCCCTTACTATTGGTTACTTGTAGTGTTTGTGACTCCTGTTGATGTGCCCATGAGCAAGGCACTGAACCCCCAACTGCTGCAGAGTGGCCAACAGTAGAATACTGTACTGAGCAGCACCCAGATGTGAATGTGTGCAATTGTATTAATGTGAAGCAAGGTGCTGCCCTAAAAGAGCGTTGTGTAATGGAAATGGAAGTAGCTCTTCATAAGAGCTAAATGCCTGAAATATAAGGCACAGTACTTGTGCTTGAGTTAAACATTTCAGTATTCTTTTCACCCTGGGCCTTTCACACTCCTTCCCACTGTCTCCTAAGCCAATGGGCTTGTCCCCTTGTCCCCCAGAGAAGGCCATCACAAGGCTTTATCATACTTACAGTCTCTTTAGAGCCAGCAGACCACGAAAGGCCCCGGGCTCCACTGTACTTATCAAATTATTCTTCAGGTCTCTGGAGAAGAGAGAGAGGAAGAGAGAGAGAGAGAATTGAGTCAGTGATTACACTCTATCTATCTATCTATCTATCTTTAAAGCACTCCTCTCTGTGCTGATGTTAAGCGGTGGTTAGCCGTTAGCTGTGAGATGAAATTCACTGAGCTCGTCGCTGCGGCTCATGCTTGCTAACCGTGACACTGAGATGTAAACCCAAGCCTACCAAGGAAACATGATTCATTCAAAACGTGCATGAGGATGTTAATATTGTTTACACAGTGCAGTGCGGCCCGCAGTATATGAAGGCTCACTCAGAGCAGGGGATAAAAGGGAGGAAGTCACGTTTCAAGCTAGGGGTTCAGGAACTAGTATTACATAAGGAGAACTTTTACCAGTATCAAACATAGACCGAAGCACAAAAGCCAATGCAAGAAGGCAAGTGAAAGAGGAGAATTGCCAGTTCAGCTTTGCAATGTTTTTCATTTTTCTACTGCTAATTAACATTTTCCCCTTGTTCCTCA
>OOFE01016065.1:13569-26408 GCA_900323365.1 Monocentris japonica
GTGATATAAAAGCAAATTAGGGGACTTGAACGCAGGCGGGGTCCATATGTGTGTATTTTTGAACTGTGTGTGTGTGTGTGTGTGTGTGTGAGACCTCTCGAGCAGACATGGGCTCAAAGACGTCCAGCAGCCAAACTCTGTCCTCCACTGTGTTCACCGTTCCAAATGCTGCACTGATCAGGTTCTGCATCATCATCTCCAAATCCTTCACCAGTGCACACAATCACACACACACACACACACACACACACACACAACCGATAGCTACCTCTGGGGGAACCAGCTCCAGATATCCAGTGTAGGTACAGCTGGAGAAGCTCAAATGAGATGAATGTTTAAACAATAACCGTTTTCTACTCCCCCGGTCCTGCGTGTTTGAAGAGCAAGAAGAGACTTCAGTATAAACTCCACCATTTGTGGTTAATGTTTGAAGCTACTGAAGTGGTTCCTAATTAATTGAAACTGCGTTGTATATCTTACACTGCTCAACTTCTCTCAAGCTGTGTGACCCTGAGGATATCAGCCTGTTCCCCATATGACACTAATGGGTACATTCATCTCTTAGTCTGACTGACACACACACACACACACACACACACACACATACACATAGAGGTATGCATGCACGTACACATACTGTAGCCGAGTATGCATGCACGCAAACACACACACACACATACACGCACAAAGTACAAGAGGACAGTGACTGGACCACACGCATGCTCCAGGCACAGCCTCTGGACAGAGCACTGCTTTCTGTTTGATGGAAAGCAGCTTTTGATCATGCACAATCTCATTAAATAGATTCTAAGATGATACAATTATCAAAATACCATCAGATTCCAAAAGGTCACGTTCCACTTGAAGTACATCAGCAAATAAAACTGCAGCTTGCAGCAGTCACTTGCGCACTCATCCAAATGGAAAATGACGGCGCGTGGCGCACTCGATTGCATGTGCACTTAATGAAATGAGACGATGACATATATTAATTTGTACGACTTTTATCATATTTTCCATTGGCATATCTAATTCACTGGATGCATGATGGTAAATGTGCACTGTGCGTCCAGTAAACAAGAGGAATCCTGTGGCTGTGTGGACAGCAGCCAAGCCCCACTGTGTCGGAGGACGAATATTCAGGTCAGAGCAGCGAAGACACACAGAGAGACACACAGGCAACCAGCCACACACACCACACACACCACACACACACACACACACACAAAATACAGGACAGAGTATCCTGCTTTCTATTATACGTTTGAGTAGAAAGTGGAGAGAGTGAGATAGAGACATACAGATAGAGAGACAGAGAAGGGAAAAAAATACAGATCCAGAGATAGACAGATATAGAGCCAGAGAGACAGAGAGAGCGAGAAAGCAGAACAGAGGGAAAGAGAGTTTAATGGGAAGACAGTCTGTGGTGGTGAGAAAAAGCTAAAAAGTCAGAGTGTAACAACACTGGCCTTATCGACTGAAACACCCCCCCCACACACACACACACACACACACACACACACATGCCCACGTTTGATAACCGTAACACATATTGACACCAAACATCACACTGATCTAGAATCTGTTTATTGAAGCCATTCGTTCACGTGCTGTATACTCATAGGTCTATTTGCACACACGTTGAGGGACGGTCTGGCCATACACTTTGAATTAGAGCAAACACTCACTGAGATGGATAACGGCCTACTGGGCTGTAAATAAATACATGTAGAAAGCTCGGGAGGGAGAAAAAGGGGGATAGTTGGACAGTTCGGTCCAATTAAACAGACTGTGACAGGCCTGTAGCAACCACTGCCAGAGCATCAAAAGGCAACGGGCTTCCCTCTATGTGCGTTTGCATTACAGAAGCATTACATACAGTAAGCACCGCGGGACCAGCGGTCGGGAATGTATAATTCATCCTGCTTGGCAAGACATACCGCACAATCACACAGCCCGTTTGAAACAGTCAACACTCATCAACGCCAAGCAGACAAGTTCATTTTTTTGCATAACTATTTAGGGTATTTAAAAAAATAAAATCTATCACATCCTGCATCTCTTTTTAAGAGAGGATGTGAGCCACTTCACCATCGCCACAATCTTTACCCATTTGGAGCGATGATTAAACATTTCTCAAGACACCGCTGGAGTGCAATTTATTCCCGGCGGCTTGATGAGCGGTGCTTAGAGCGTTTAGGGGATATGCTCCTTGATTTTCTCTGATTTTACTTTACTTAGAAGAACGTACAGGAGGAGGAAAAAATGCAAAGGCACCTTAGCTTCAGCATACACTCGAAATCAAAACAAACCAACAGAAGCAATTTTGAAGTAGCTGGAGAAAAAGCTCTGAGAAGTTGAACTAATATTGAAAGAGGATATTTTCTCTGTTATCAGGTTTTGACTGTTTATCTTCCTCTTTCATGCCTGCACTCCACCACTACAGTTCTGGCCGAGATTGTTAGCACCCAAATAATTTGGAGACTGAAACAACTTTTGGGTCTTTAAACATTCATCTATCGATTTATGGTTTCAAAATTGAAAAGTGGCCATGATTATTGGCACCATTTAGAACAATTCAAATAAACTTTGTTGAACGAAATATTCTCATTTGCAGTGTAATTCAACTAACCTGTGACAGGTTGCAGGTGCCCACACGGTATAAATGAACCAATTATCCATTTTAAAGTGATAAAACAGTCGAAAATGCTGAAGACAAAAGAGATGTCTGAGGATGTCAGAAAAATGCCATCACCAAACATAAGTGTTCAAGGCTATAGAGATGTTGGTGTTCCTGTTTCCACAGTTCACAATGTCCTTAAGAAGTTTGCTGCCCAGATAATTGTTAAGAATCTCCCAGGACGTGGTGGTGAGACCTGAAATGTGCAGTTGGTTTTAATATTTGCATTCTTATTGTTTGCTCATGTGCAGTTAAATAAAACAGATGGACATGTGAAGAAAGAAAGTTGGTTTTAAATTGTCAATTATTTCAGAGGATATTGTACATGATCTGCAAAAAGTGCAAGGGTGCCAATAATCTTGGCCAGAACTGAACCTGATTTGGAACCAGTGATCGCATCAGCACAAGGTATTTATATCTGAACAACCCAAAAGGTCAAGAGAGAGTGAAGACATTTTTTCTTAGCGATGCCTTTGATAAAACTCCTCTTATTATTTTTTTAAATAGAACAAACATCACAACTTCAAACCAAAGAAGAATTCCAACACCAATTCCATTGGTGAACATTCCTATGAAATCATCCTTTAATTTTCCGTCATCCATCTGTTTCTCGAGGAGGTAGACTTTTTCATTGCAGGAGAAAGCCAGTGATAAATAGCCCAGAGCAACACAAGGACCTGGCATCAGAGAAACAGTAACGAGAGAAAGAAGAATGTGTCTCCTCTGTTTCCCCAGCTTGCTCAGTGATTCAGCCAGACCCACGGTGCTCACATGTTTAGCCTCAACTGTGACCCAGCAACTGTCTCCTATAAAATAACAATGAAACCATTCATATTTCAAAGCTACACTTTGAACCGTCCAAGGCTTTGTCTTACTTTATGAATTCTCTTGCATAACGTGAACAGATAAAAACAGCTTGTACATGATCAAGGAATGCCAGGCAAATGTACAAATGCAATAGCAAACATGAATGTGCTCTTGGGTTGCTTTCACACTAAATACTTGCTCTCCGACAACGACGTTGCAGCAAGTGCCTGCTGAGAAAAGAAGTGTTCTATAATTTGACAATTAATGCAACATATTTATCATTTAAAGGTTTATTTAACCAGGTATGTATATAAAGAACAAATTCTTTACGGCAGCCTGGCACACCATGCACGTCTACACAAATGGATGGACTGAGATATTGACTTTAGATATATATATGATTTCTTAAATTGAGTGGTCTTCCCATTTAATCAATACTGGGCTTCTCAAATGAGTCATTAATACACCGGACCCTCTCATTTTTCTGCTGACCCCGCTAATAACCCCTGACCTTTGACCCTATGAGGATAACCTCAGGGTCAGCTTGGTGTATGATCATACACCAAGCTGGAGCTGGACTTCACCCAGCGGTGCATTCTTATGCACAACCAGACAACCAGAGGATCTGTCCTTCAGCGATCTGCCACGCCCTCATCAATCACCTCCCAAAGTAGACGTGTTCCTGAGGAAGACTGAATAAACGTCACCTCCTCGGTGGGAACAACAGGAGCTGCAAAACTTTTAAAGGACGCCTCCTCACACCTCCTGACATCCACTTTCAGAATGAGCAATTGCAGACGCCACTCTGAATTCTGATACTGTCTCTGCCCGCAGCCGAGGTCCACTCACTCTATTCAGTTTTGCCTCCAAACTCTTCACGCTAGACACATAACCTTTGGTCAAATAGACCAAAAAAAAAGGCCCGCCACTCTCAATGAGTAACTGTTTAGGCAGTCGGTTCAGAATAAAGCTACTGTCACACTTGCGCTATAACTATAAAAAATAACCACAACTAGAAAGATGCATTGTCTCTCTGCAATACACACTATTCTTCTATACAGTAGGGCTGTGCCTAGTCATTTTCAAAGATTAGAGCTTATATTTGACAGCCAGGAAATACTTTAGCCTCAGCAATAAATCAGTTTTCATTTTTGATGTGTTTATAATTATTGTTGTATTATTGTATTATTATTGTATGACATTCAAATCAATCTTCTATTTGATTTAATCTTGATTACTAAACTCAAATCAAAGCACAGAGTATGTGCCTAAATCCCAAATATTGGATTTCTATGTTAAAATGCTCAAATTCAACTTTTAGTGCAGAGCTCAACTGAGCACTAATTCTAAAGTCTACAGCTAAACCCATTTTCTATATTGCATGTACTGAAAACCATTTATTTTGCTGAATGAAATGTTCTTTCCATCAACATACATATCTAGTAGTAAGTGTCATAACCGGTATCTGTATTGAAAAATATACCAGCCTTATTCCTATCACACACGGCATCTTAACAAAACATTAAGGGTTTCCACGGTGAGAACCCATGATGAACTGGCAAACCCAGATTCAATGGGTTCTTTGTTCACCACTTCCATATGACCCATTTTGGCTGATAGTAATGGGCTTTTGTCCATATGGGGGGATTCAGGCCATCATCCAATATACACGCACCCTCCATTAGGAAGGATACTATCTAGCCGATGGAGGAAAAAACACACGAAGAAGAGCAGATAATTGCACAAGAACAGTATTTTCCCTGGGGGGATTAATACAGTGGTGATTGCTTTGAACATGGATGTCATGATGGGTACAATCTATGCATGGATGGAGAACCCAGTGAAGTTTGAAGAGTCGCTTGGCGTTAATAACACCGTGGAGATATTTCCAGAGTCCAACTGTTAAGAGGAGGAGACTCACTTCCTTATTGTGGAGGAGGGCTTCCTGCTTTACATCTACAGACCTTTGATAGATGTACTGAACCGACGTTATTTTATTCCCCTTCAATAGGAAAGATGGTTGCTGTCAGAACTGCATTGTGCTGGTCTGTTTGATGGTTATGTATGTAAAGCACAGGAAGCTCATCGTCATAGCCATCAGGTGGTATCCTGTGTAAACACCAGGTAACCCATCTCCCTCCATTGTGCCGGTGGTAATAACAGCCCAACCCATTGACAGTACACGGAGGCGAAGCTGCAGCACAAGTGGTGCAAACACACACGCACACACACGCACTAAGATTGTCAATCAGCTGCCAAGGCACCACAGCTCTGGGCACCAGTCAGACAGTCAGCCAGACAGACAGTCAGTCAGTCAGTTAGTCAGTCAGTCAGGCCAGACGAGGGAACAGCTGGCCGCCACTTTCAACTCGCTGAGGGTACCTGCCTTGGCACCCACTGCTTAGTGACAGAAGCGGCTCTGCCAAATGCTACATCTGGCAGGATGGATGGACAGGTTGAACCCAGAGAGTGAGGGGGGAGGAGGGGATGGGGCACGCAAACCGCTGGTCCAAGAGGTCAAACCATCACCTACAACAATACCTGAGATACCTTCGGCTGAATGTCCTTAAAAGCCCAGCAATCATCTCGCCATCACTCCAGTGCTGCTGGAGGATGAAGGTAGAGAGCTTTAATGGCACTAATAAGGCCCAGTGAGACAGGTGGCATCATTCTATAGGTCGAGCAGGCACAGAAGAAGAAGAGGAGCAGAATTACTCCTCTGACATTATTCCAATCTGAAATGAACTGTCAAGCAGTCAGGGAGATAGGGCCAAACTGACTTTAATGATATTCAAGAGTCACTGCAGTAGTGTGTGTGTGTGTGTGTGTGTGTGTGTGTGTGTGTGACTGCGCACATGCACACACATATGGGTGATTGAGTGAAAGAGAGAGAGAGAAAGGGACGAAATTCAAATGATTTTCTATCAGTTATCCAGCAATCCACTCCCTCTGATTTGCCCATCCTCAATGAATGTCACTGTCACCATCAGGTAAGGAAGCAGCGATCACTGGGTTGGATGGAGGCAAAAAGCAATCAATAGTTGACCCCAGGGGGACAGGGCTGGAAGGACCGGGGGAAGTCATCATGATGCTCATCATCACGCTGTATGTACGCACACCTCTGGGTCAGCTCATGACGTGGGATTCGGTCAGTCGAACTGCTGAAGCCCGCTAATTTGCACTGCGCCAGGTCTTTATACGATGCTGTACATTATCCCTTTGAAGACATTTACTGGCAATTGGGGTTAAAGGACGGCGACTGCAGGGTGAAAACCATCGGTAATGGGCTAGCCTCCCGCAGTGCAAACCCAACAAGCATCTACCAATTCCCGTGGCGCCCTCGCTTCGTCCCTGTTCCTGTGACGACAGCTATTAGGGCTCCAGGGAGGACAGACAGTGGAGAGAGCTCGGTTTGAAGTACTCACAGTTTTTCCAAGGCAGCCAAGCCGAAGAAGGAGCCGTTCCTCAGCAGGGAGATCTTGTTGTTGCTCAGGTTCCTGTTTAGGGATAAAGAGAGGAGGGAACGCAGACAAGGTGAGCATATGAAAAATAAAAAAATAAAAATCAGCTGCGCAAAATGATTTACTCAAATGTCTGATAAATTATTCATCCTGTCAATAAGTTGGCGCGAGATTTATCTCTGATTAGATTACGGCTGTAAATTTCTCATCCTGGACACGTTTCTGTCTTATTTATGGCCCCCCCACACACACACACACACACACCCCCCGTGTCAAAATATCGTCCTTGTAAAAGAGCTTGATGGAACGCCAATTCAGCACAATTCAATCATCCATTGCTTGCTGTATTACAGCAAACAAATCAATGAAACGCACGATGGGGATCTCTAAGTGATAAATGGATATTCAGATGCGATGCCATGCTGCCAGTTTGATCATTTCGGTGACAGCAGTCAGTACATTGCCTTTTTTTCCCTCTTTGTGTTGAATGGTGAAATAAGAAAAGCATTTCTTGTCTTGGAGAGGGTATTTGGGTATTGAAGTACTTGGACAGGACTTCTCACTGAGTGTGTTACTGGCAGGCACGCACACACACACACAGGCATGCACATACACACACGATATTGTCACATTATTCAGCAAATGAGGCCTATGGGGAGACTTCAGCTTTACCTCAAACCCAAGCACACCAGAGCGAACACACAGACAGGAATACAAACGGACGCACACACGTTTGTATTGCTATACTTGTGAGGACCTTCCATTGACGAGTCTTTCCTTAACCCTCAACACTACATGCCTAAACATAAGCCTTATCCTCACCTAAACCTAAACACCTCAATTCCCACTTAAATTACACTAACACACACACACACATATAGTCTGGTGTTATGTTGGAAAAATCCCAGAGAGACTTGTTAGACCACATAAGAAAACCAGTGTTGCCTGCTGCTGGAGTGCGAGAGGCATTTCAGACTTGAGATCAACTCTACTCATCCACCCAGCTAATAACTACCTCTGTGTCCAGTGTGACCCTAACACAGCAAGATATGGGTGCCCTTCGGGCCCGGTATTCCTAGAGACCTCTTGATACAATAGGAAGGTGCACAATGGGATGTGATTGCGATCCTGTGATTATGGTGATTCTCAACAATGTACTATTGAGGGTTTGGGATTTAAAGAGGGCTTCTCTTTACCTTCAGAAAGAAATGATCAAATTATTATCATTATCAGTAGTAGTTGTGGTAGTAGTAGTAGTAGTATTGTTCTTCTGGGGGACTCACTGAATGCTTGTCGTTTTAGGGGGTTTTGGGGGGCATGAAAATGGTCAAAATCTTTATTCCAATCCAAAAATATCAGTTTCAGTATCAGTGTTGAAAAACCCATATTTATCGAACCCTTATATGCAGCAATACAAACCCCCCCCCGCCCAAAAAAACACACACACACACAATTCCATACAGAGCTGTAAGGTGCAACGAGGTGAGCAGCTCATGATTTATATCACGCTTATTCTATAGCTCAGAATCACATCATTTTAAATACACCTTGGATGGCACTCCTGGATTTCATATTTGCTAAAATATTGATTGCTCCAGCCAGGTCCTAAATCATCTGCTGCAGAGCTGCCCTGTCTCTGTGACGCTGTGGATTCATGCATGGCCATGTGATCTGCCGGCTGTATGGAGACACTAGGGCCCTTCTTTTCATGCGCCATGTTGCACATCTCCTGTCAGTGTGTGACCACACACACACACACACACACACACACACACACACACAGGCGCATAAACACACACACTTCCACAAGGTCATATCTCTCCCTCGTCCTCCTCCACCTCCTTCCTGTCTTCTTTTAACAAGGTTGTTCCTTGGCTTCTAGGAGCGATGAGCTTGGTTGTGGTTTGGAAAGAGACGGGTAATTGGGATGTGTCACCAGTCCCCACCGTGACGAGAGGGCACTCGTTATGCCAGCGGCGGAACGCATCCTCCATTCTAACCCCTAGGATTAAGCGGCGGGCTCCCACAATGCATTGTGCTGAAAAGGCAAACTGCTGGCCAAACTGCTAGGGGAGCAGAGCGGAAGTACTTAGACTGGGAATGTCATGGCGTGGGACTTTTACAAACAGGCATGCAAACTAGTCATAAACCCACAAAATGAAATAAATGTCCATTTGGTCACAGAAATGTATGACATTTCGTGGAGCTGATGGGGCAACATGCATCTTCAGGGAACGTACTCTCTCCAGACTGATAGGAGTTGTCTTGGCAAGAGAAACGAGGAGTGAAGAGAGGAAGTCCCCTCTCAGTGAAAGGCCAGGACGGACACCGAATCAGTAGATTGTCAGTAGATTCACGTCAACATCTGAGAGCATATTTACATTTGGGCCTCCCCCAACTGCACGCCTCTGAGAATATCGCATCTCAATCATTTTAGTGTTAAACATTTATACAGACAGAGAACTATTGGACAAATCAATCAGGATACCTAAGCACTGTGGGAAAGGGCTGTAATACCAGCAGGAGACGTGGGGGAGGGAGGGGGGTGCCCAAAAGCGAGTAAGCAACAATTCATACAGACTTTTACTGTTGTTGATTCAGACATCAATATCCTATTGGGGTTCTGTCAGTTTGGATTCATCTTGACATAAAATTCTTCAAGGGCAGAAAATTCCAGCAGACAAAAGCCAGTATGGAGTCAACTGGGCATGGTGAGAAGCTACTTGACTGAATGGGTCAATTTCACAATATTTTACACACAGATTTATTTATTTATTTATCTCTGTTTCAGTGGCCAGATAGGGTATTATCTTCAGGACCTGACTAAACACTCACACTTTTCCACAGCCAAATAAGGAGGGTGTTACAAAGCAAAGGTTGTCCGCATTGAGATCATGGGATCTATGGTGCCGTCACTGTGTTTTGTCCCATGGCTCCCCTCCTGTTCTCCAGCCCTCTACACCTCCCTCCCTGTGGACAGACATCCAACTCAGGGACAGGCAGCCTCTGTTTGTGCAAACTCAAGCGTGTCCTGTGCTGTGTGTGTGTGTGTCTTAGTTCAGCGGAGAGCCATTGCTCGCCGACCCCCGCATGCCTCTCTCAGGCCTCTGCGTAACGTCCAGGAAATCACAGGCAAAACAGAATTGTACATTATGTAAACAGCCCGTGACAAACTTCTGGAGCATCCGTCCAACTCTCTATTTACATTATCAATTATGCTCTCCGTGCATAAGGGAGTGGGTGAATTCAATAGTGTCTCTCTGGGCTGCAGCAAATGGTCTATGTCATCACTCACAGGGTTTCTCTGATTAGCCAGCCAGACACAGCCAGACGTGAACAATATCCACACAAAATGTGGATATGAAAACGTCTGACCGAGCAAAAATACGCAAATCTCATATTTCCTCCATATGACAAAGAGGATTTGTTTTTGAATGAATTTGAGGGTTTTGTGATCTTGGAATTGCAAAGTTGCATCTGTCGTTTAGAGTGGTTTGGAGATACTGAGGTTTTGACATCCCATATAAACTATAATTTTCAGATGCTTTTGGCCCTATTAAACATTTTCAAAAATCTCAAAAGTCTTCAAAAGTCTTTTGCAGAACAATATGAAATTAATAATTAAATTTTGGACAAAAACATCAGAACCATATTATTCCACGGTCATAATTTGCTACGGCCCTTACTGGACCAGAGTGTTAAGTGATGTGGTTGAACTGAGATCCATACCAATTTTTCTCCAAAACAGGAGCTCTGGTTTCCATTTACCCTCCACACCACAGCTGGGATATTTCTGTGAGGTCCGACTCAAAAGTCACCATTATAGCAGCAAGCCTGGCAGCCGTGCACCAGAAACATCCCAGCTATATTATTATAAAAGAACAGAAACAAAAATAGCTTTGACGGACGTCGTCCAAGACACCAATCATGGGGACCAAGTGGAGTAAAGATCACAATGTGAACTATTACAAACATTTGGATCGGCTGGCCTCAAGGTTTCCAGCCACTTCTCTTCCCACAGCCAAACCCTCTGTTATTCTGGAAGATTGAGTTACAAGGCACAGCTAACCAAAATAACATATTTCATATCTACTAACATTGACCTTGGATGGGAAACACACATTGCTCAGGGGGTTGAAGTGGTTATTAATGTTGCTTCAAACAGGCTCTAGCTGACAGTGAGGCACATCTGCCCACCGCGCCGCCCTTCTGGACATGATGGGGACTACGCTGCAAAAAATATCTTGACAAGTCATTTAATCTCGTATTGAGTCTTATTTATCTTGACAAATTAACAAATCTGCCATTGGGGTGAGACTGCACTTGCAAATTGTTTTAGGAATGTTCTTGAGTCAAGTGTCACCTTGATAATAGTGGAGTGATCGACCTTACATTATTTGAGCATTATTTCAAGATAATTTATCAGGTTTCTAGAAAATTCCTGAAACAAGTGAAACATGGCGGAATTGGCAGAATGTTTCACTTGTTTTAAGAAAAATAAGATGTTGAGGCTGAATATCACACTAGATAATTTGGTAAAGGTGCTATATGGAGCATTTTAACAACAATAAATCATTACCACATTAGTTTCGAGACATTAGTATAACTACTATTGTGTTAGTGTCAGGCTAGATAGATAGCTAACATAATCCAATGAAGACTTGAGGCATGGGTGAGTTTAAACTGTTTACTTCTTGTTTCTTCTCTCCAGATTTCTTTACTGTAAAACTGAAACATAATACACAAAAATGCCTTTAGTTTTCCACTAAGTTAGGTTCTCTTTTCTTTTCCTGTACAGTAACAAGTATCGGTAAGTATTAAATAAGTATTAAAATGGTAGTTCTAACATAAAATATATCTGTATCTATTTATAAACAAACCTCATAACAACTGTATAATATCATCCCAGCATAGATTTCTTCCAAGTAAGTATTATAAATTCAAGAGTCCACCAAACTGAAGGCGCTAGCTAGCTAATGTTAGCTAACGTTCCACAGTAAAATATTAGCTCTATCCAAATATGCATTAAAATAGCCATGGAATCAACTAGAAACAGTGCAAACCTAATGCAGTTAGCTTTGTAGCTTCAAAACATGCTCAAAATAACCAAACTGTATAATACTCACAGGCACATATTCCCAAAACTTCAAGAAAATATTCAACTGCATGCTAGCTCAGTCATGCTACTGAAATGCAGACTGTAGCATAAAACGACCACTAGGGGGAGACATACAGCAAGGAATGATACCAACACAATTACTGCAAACAAACGAGACCATTGCCGGAAAGACTGGCAGCCTCAAACAACCTGTACACTGCACTACACTGGATTTTCCATTGGGGCAGCTAGCTAGTCTTATTTGTTAATTATACTAAGGTATCACAATTCATTTAACAATAATAAATTGACATTTAAAAATGCATACATGTAGCACCTTTAAGATAGACATTTTTTTGCGGAGTGGAGTTGGCAAGTTGCAATCAAGTGCCCTGAAGCCCTATAGTTTCCTATAGTTATTTGACTTTGAGCTTGAGCAATTCGAAAGCATTCAGCCCACCAGCCAATATATGACATGTAATCATATAATATCAGTGGGTTGAGCTGATCGAGCTGAGCAACATGTGGTTCAGGTGTGCTGACAGTTTGAGTGACAAACAGACAAGCTGATACGTGTGCAGGAATACATATACACACAGCCACACATACTGTAGACACACATGCACAAACACACACACACGCATATACATACAAACACTTTGAGCAACAGAGGCAAGCGCACATACACACACACCAACACACAGAGCCAATAACAGACAAGACAGGGAGTTAATATGCTCCCTACTGTGATCATACCCTGTATGATCGCCTTGTTTTACGAGTCTGAAAACAA
>OOFE01016066.1:14171-23841 GCA_900323365.1 Monocentris japonica
GGGGCTGTCGCTGCAGTCCAGTCGTCATAAATCAAACCTTTTGCCTCTCTGTGAACCTCTCCCCATGGCAGAAATTTGTCCAATTAGACACGGTCCCAGAGGGAGGCTCATTATAAAATGTTGCTGCCACTGGCAACAGATTAAGCCGCCATAAACAGTGCCAACAGGTCAACAGTGTCAACCTGGCCAATCTCTGAGTCACTTCTACAAAGAGAAATCCCCATGTATGTAAGAACACCTCTATCTACCTGCACCTCCCACATACATACACACACACACACACACACACAGATACACACGGTGTATCCTCATGCTCCAAGGTGTCGGCTAAAATAACACTTCTCACCACTGGTTGATCTGGCTCACAGCGATGGCCCTCTATGGTGTTATAATCCTGGGTTTGATCAGAGTAAGAGCCTTACATGTGCCGCAGGAGGTCAGGTGGCAGTCTGAACGGAACAAAGGCCTGCACAGAAAATACATAATCTGGCATGTATTCCTGAGGGTAGCTGGGGACAAATTACAAGAGGATTAAACATCTTCTGCCATGCTAGGATAGGGTGTCAAAACAGCCTTAACAATAAGGGGATTATTCTACTCACACACCATATACTTCACATCAGGTCACCTTGAGATGACAGCTGTTAAGCTCAGACAGTGCTGACATCTCTGCCCTACTCTTAAATTAGGTCAGGTTTTTGCAAACTTTTTAATGCATTTGACAGATAGGCATTTTCCCCAAACCTATAAGCATTTGGCTAGTGTTCTAACTAGTAAATTAAATGAGCAAAATGTAACTGTTCTTCAGCTTTCATTTCTCTGGTTTTGGCCTGAATAGACCATTTTTTATGGGACATACTGATTCACAGTAATTTATAGAAAAACCATGTGAAAAGCAGTGAACCCTGGTTTTCTAAGAAAGACTAGAATTTAATTTCATTGTTGGATGCTAATAAATAAAATGATGCTAAGGATACCTGGTTGAAGCCCAATGTCAGGATTGTTTTTTTCAACAACCGAAAGTGTAGCAAGAACAAAGTTATTTTCTAGTAACTCGATGTCTTACCATGACCCAGTTTTTTTCCCTGACCTTAACCAAAGTTGTTTTTGTTTCTTTTCTAACCTTAACCTCGTTAGACTCGTTGTTGCTTTAACCCAACCTAACCAAGCTAAGCAATTCTTCAGCCAAACTTAATCCTAGCCATAATAAAGTCTTTGTTCGTCTCCATAAATGACCATGTATTAAAAATTGTGTGTGAAAATGCCATACACAAGCTGAACTCCTTTTGTTAATATTGGATCATACAGTGTGTGTGCATTTTCATAAATATTCTACTAATCCAACAATGAGAATGTGGCATAGAGAGCTCTAATCTACACCTACATGTAGAAATGTTACCTCACCACGTTGTTTAAGACCACTAATAGTGGCACAGTTGTACAATCACATGCACTCCCAGATGCTGGTAGATTGTCAGGGCTGTTCTTGTATCTAGACAGGTAAAGCTGCTTTAAACCTGCCTCTAATGTCTTTGGAGGTGAAATAGATTTCACGGGGAAAACACCCACAGGACCTAAAGACAGTTAAGAATATTAACCTCAGCAACCTCTAAATCCAGCTCCAAAACAAGAACATACAATCTTGGGTCACATTTCTCACTCTATCTATAAATTGAGTCAAGAGATTGTCACAGCAGTGATTTAAAAAAGTCCAATACAGCAGACAATACTCATTCATAAGTAGAGGCAAAATGGTTAAATAGTCATTGCATTACTTTGCTCTGACATTTAATCAATCAAATACTATTATGGGTCCAAACACAGATATTTCCACTGACTGCACAACACATACTGTATACAATGGGCTACTGTAGGACTGTAGAGGAAGCACATCTTCTTGGATGCTGAGACCTGTAGGTATTAGAAGGTATAAATGATGACTGCGCTAACTGGGTCTTCTTCTCTAACTGCACCACTCCACAAATACGTCTTTGCACCATATCACTAAAGAATAGCTCTAATCTTCCATTATTTGAATAGAGTTTGATCAACAGTGTCCAGAGTCCAATTTGCTGGTCTAGTGAAGTAAAAACTTTTGTGGGACTGATTGTGTTTACACATGCAGGACCTCCTATACATAGACTGGAGAATTGAACTGTGTCGTGTCAGATAATGCCCTAGCCTAGTTTAAGAACTCAGCTAGCTGATACACTGTCTCTTCATGTGAAGGTCTGGCAGCATGTCTGGACACTGTCTCCAGGACAAGATCATTTAGGAGTCTCCATCAAGATGTCAAACAACATATTGCAACAGCCCTCTAATCTATTGGGAATCCACAGACGCCTTGGCAAATCTTGCTTCCATTTTTCAATTTATGTTCATGTGGCAATGGTAAAGAATAACATTAAAGTCAAGTTAACAAATACAAATACTGTACACAAACAAGATTAAGTGTAGTGGGGATGAACAAAATTAACTCATTGTCAATATTTTGTGGTTGGTCGAAGGCAATTTGTGCAGACGTTAAGTCTGACAGTGTGATGGAATAGAACTCGATGAACTGACCAGAAATGGCTGAGGCAAATTTTAAAGAACAGCTCTGTAGTTAACTGGTCTACTTCACCTCTGAAATGGTAATCCAATTGGGCAGAGGATGATAGTGTGTGATAAAGTACTGTTATCATGTAGTACCTTAATAGTACCCACTACACACTGGACTAATCCATTTCTTAAAGTTCTGCCAAAGCCTGTCTACCCATAATGTGATGAGGGCATTAAGTTGGCATTATAGCACACTGGCACTTCGGCACATTGACATCGGCACATTGACACCTGGCACAGATTCAAATGGATTTAGTGATAAGCTGACAAAACGTCTTTGCCCAGATAGTTAACTTTTTCCTGGCACAGGGAATATTCCTAGAAAGGTCTATTTCAACCCATAAGTTGGGTTGATCATTAAAGGAATCAAAGGAAAATTCCACCCTCAGATATCAGATACGATGTTCAATGCATGTCACATGTCACTCACTGTCCATTGGGCTCCTCTGTTAGCAGCATACAGTTGACAACAAGCCTGGAATGAAATGTAACAAGTTAGCCACTAGTTAGTCAGCTAGTGGCTTCATTCTATTAAGATAAAGAGCAGGGATTAGATAACATTACACCTGTTAACAGTTAGGTTAGACTAACTGTTAAGGTGAACCCACCGTGTAGTGAGAAGCTTGTATAGTTATGTTCTGTGGGATGAACATGCCTTACCTTGCTGATGTAAATGTTACAGCAGACATTTGCTCATGCTTTCTGGTGTTTTTGTTTGTTGTAAAAACAGAGAATGCAAATTATAGCTTTTCTCTGTGAAGGGAGTTAGGGTGCCGTCTACATCTGAGTGTCATGTAATATTGAATATGTCTGAGCTCTCTCTTCCTCCCAAGTCCCATCCACCACTGTCACATGCCCTCAGGCATGGAAGCAGACTGATTTGGCTATGAAAGGTCCCTTCTGCTCTCAGGAAATACACACAGAGCAGTAGCGTAGAAAGTGCCATGCACAGAAGACACTTAAGGCCCTCTTTCTGCTATTAAGAGTTTAAAGAGAATTCAAAGATGATCTCTTCCCCCCTCGGTTGCTCCCAATATGGCTTTTAGAAGAGGCAGAATGGAGAGGAGCTAAAAGGAAGCTCTATTGTATGTGAGAGTGTTGGAATAAAAAGCCGTCTGCTGGCTGCCATTGATGGGATTACTGACACCCCTGGATCCCCGGGAATGCACAGGAGTGGCAGGCTGAGAGAGAAAAAGAGTAAATGATTCAACAGCTAACTCTAATGCAACAAGGCAGTCAGAGAGCTGTAGCATCCCACAGGACAACCCCTAAGCCCTTGTAACTAATAATGCCCTTGGTCAGCCATGACCTGTTTTTTTCTCAGTCAAAGTTATGCATTTATTTTTGTCCCACAGCCTCACTGAGTATTCTGTTTTTGTTTCTTGGGTCTACCTTGAAGGGTTATGTTGCCTTAGGTAGCAGATCAAGGGGATCAAGTCAATATGTGAATGTTTAAGATTTAAAACTGTCAGGAGGCAGTTGTCAATCTAAGTATTCTTTCCCCCCATACAAGTTTTATAGTAAAAAGCATATCCATCCAATGGCAATTACTGTATTTGTGAGAGGAGCTGTCAAATCAAGACTTGATGGTCTTGAGAAGGCTTTTATTATTTTAAATTTTTGGATCTGCAAGATCATAAACTACACAATGTACAGTATATTGCACTTAAATCAATGCAATTTTTAAGTTGCATTTAAAGGAATATATGGCATGTTGAATGTCGCTATGCTGCAAAACAAAGTTTTAAGGCACACACTAATAACAGATCCTAGCTAGCTTATCAGTCCTTGTATCAAAAGCTCAGTGAATCAATTTGAAAGAGAACACAATGTCTTCTGGTAGAGCCAATAAATCAAAACAAACAAAGTCAACAGTGGCGCGACAGTGGCTATAACAGTGCTGTACTCCAATTTTGGATTGAGCCTTTAAGTAATTCATTTCAAACCTAATTGGAAGTCTGTCTGCCATGCTGATGATTTAGATGTTTAACTTGTTTACTAGGCAACAATTTTTCTTCTTTCCCTCAAGTGAACAAAAGCCTTTCTTCAAAGGCCAATGGACGTTTTGTAGCCAGTGCCACTTTGTGCTGGGAGTTGACGAGGCTCTAAGATGGTTAGCATTGACTGGCGTCTCTTACAGCGTGTCTATTAGGCTCTGATTTAATTTGGGCCTATTTATTTGCAGTCCCTGCAGCAGGAGCAGCAACTTGGCCGTCTCTTTATGATTGGTTGTCTGCCTCTGTGTCATTAGATTAGGTCTGACTCCCAGACGCTTGGAGTCTGTGCTTGAAACACCATTGTAAATGGCCTAATGTAACCCAAAATTCATTACTGATCACATTAGGTTCATCTCTCAGACGAAGGGGCTCTCTCTCTCACACACAGATTAGTGAAACTGGAGAGACCGGCGAACTAGAGGAAAGGAAAGAGTAATAAAAATGCAGACTGCAAAAGTCTCCCACGGCTGTTTTAGGTTTTGATAATCTGATAGCAACTATATGTTGCCTAATAGAATCATTGCTTGCAACACTGATTGTGTTCAGTGTTATTTTCAGTTTGGGTCAAATGACGTTCTTTTTGTTGTTACTATGCTTTAACTTGTTTGTAAGTTTTAATACGAAGTGGTTTGTTTGCAAGACTGCTTGTCCGTTTCAGGATTCTGACTATCCAGGGTTGGAAGACACTGAAGCTATATTAGATGCTCACACACAGTTACTCAGTCAACAAATTTAATTCTCTGTAACATAACAATACAAATTGCACTCAACAAACTGTTAGCTGAGCACAAATTCCTTCTGAAGAGCCCAGAGAAATGGAGACATGCATACCATTCACAATGAATTCCACATAACCATCAGCACTGTAAGAACCATCTCTCTCTCGCTCACTCTCTCTCTCACACACACACAGACACGCATGCAGACACACACAGACAATCTTTCTCAATTTATAAGGTTGAGTTCAAAATAATCATCCGCTTGTACAACATAATTATCAAACAAATTATAACACAACACAAGGTGTTTTAATCTGTCCTTTTTGGGACTACAGTACATGGTCATTAACAAAATAGACAGATGAGTTCACGTGAGGCTTTTGTGTGGTAACTAATGTTTACATTTAGCAGGTTCGGACTAGATGCAGATATATAAATATCTTGGAAATAAATGTAACTATTTTACATTTGTTGTTGTCCATAATATATTGAAAAGTATTCACCCCCACACCTCATCTGAGCCAGACAGGGGCTGCCTTGGTGTTCAGTAATACTCAGTGTTGTCATATTATTCAGAAGACATTAATAAATGTAATGAAATGCTATAATAATTTCAATCCAGCATTTAGATACTTTACACAAAAATATCTGTCTACCCTGTTGTTTGGTGGGAACTCTGCGTATGGTAGAAAATGCTGGATTAATAAGGGAAAAACAGCAGAGAAGCTTCTAAAATAAGTGCAGGGGAAGACCTTAGCACATTGGTGTGTATGGAGCTGTGAAAAATCTGAAAAATCAGCAGTGATTTTTTTTACCCCACAGCACTAACCCATTCATTCCAGGGTCTCTCTCCCTTGCCAAGCTAAAAGCTTTAGTATAATGCACAGATAGAGTGTAAGATAAAAAAAAGAATACTTCTACATGAAGACCTGACACTTCCCCTACTCATCTCTACACATCAATCCTGGCCGTCATTGTATGATTTATCCCCCACTTCCATTCTGCCACAGATTTCAAAAGTATGCTTCAAAGTGATGCTTGTATGGATGGAGGTGGAGCGAGAGTAATAACCTCACACCAATCAGCATCTATCTGAATGACTTTAGACAGTGCTCATAATAGCATGCTTCAAGCAGACTGGTGGCTTTCAGTACAGAACAAAAGGTAAATGTGTGTGTGTTTGTATATGGGTGTATGTGTGTGTGTGTCAAAGCTAAATGTTGCCCCCTCTATCTGCTTGTGGATCTGCAACTTCCTGACAGAAAGCAAGCAGTTTGTGTGGTTGGGACCCTACCTGTTAGACCCCTGTCTCTATGATGTTCAGGTTTCTTCTCCCCTCTGCTCTGAGATCGATGGCTCAGTTGTAAACTGAGCTGAGTCATTCAAGTTTCTGGTGACGACCTGCACTGACACCTTCATATGGGATGAGAACATCTCCCTCTTAAGTAGGTCTAACAGAAGTTTCTTCCTGCATTGTCAGCTGCTCTCCATCAATGAACTGCATGCGTTGTCACCATGGGGTGCAATGCCTCCACAACCCTGTATACTTCAGACCAAGCACATTCAACTTTTCAATCACGAATGTGGGGTCTACAAAGTTTGTATGTTTCATTCATTTCATTTTTCTCATCCTATTTAGTATAACTTAGTATAACCTCATGGTACACATAAAAATGCACTATAGACTCTTGCTGCACCTCCCTCTCCAACCACATAACCACTGTATGCTGCACTGCTATTAAATGTTAGATGCAGATATGAACTGTTCATTTCCAAAACGCTACGTATCCATCATTTGCTATCATGTGAAAGTACTGTGTCTATATCCCAACCTAAATTGATAAGAGAGAACAGAGGAAAGCACCAAATCTGCACTTTTCTGGGCTTTCTAGGATAGATTGAAAAGTACTTAAAATTGTTACTTTTTTTAACAAAATTGTTTAGAACAAAACATTTTGTCGTAATAATAATAGTAATATACTGTTTGGTCAAATACAATGAACTGAGATGCTGGGAAACTCGTCCTCTTTTTCTGGTTGTAGAATGGATGAAAGAATCCATAAACTTGAAATACAGTTAGGTAAGTAAGTGTAATTTTGAATGTTACATAGCAGTGCAATGGTCTGGAAACCAACGTGGAACAAAACACATGTGGGTGCTCTAGGCTGCAGAAGAAAGCTTTTAGGTCTTTAGTGGAGTTCATCATCTTAAGCCCTTTATAATAATGAGCCACATTCACATTCCACTCGGCTGGAGCTCGGAAAGTGCACTGGAGTCTGAGCTTTGGCGGGAAAGTGATATCATTATGAATCACTCCAGATAAGCCTGAACAGACCTTCGCATGTAAGGACAAATGTATCTTTGGGCATATGTACATGTGTTTCATATGTTGTAATGAGAAATAAATGGAGCCAGAGGGGCCTGTGAATTAGAGGAAAGATATACTCATAATTAAATACATAGAAATATGAGTCTTTTTTGTGGCAGTGCAGCTCCCTGCATCCAGATCTGCCCTAATCCCAGCATCTAGATTTTTCTTAGTCAGGATAAACAGATCCATGTGTCCTATCTATTATGTTACTGGTATGATGGCATGATTAAAGCAATAGACTACAGAGCCTAGACTACACTTGATGTGACCGCTCCCTCGACCTGGCTGCTCAGCCGTAAGTCCGCACTCAGTTATCTCTCTCTCTTCCTGTTCCCATTGGTCATTGAAGAGAGTTCTCTTGCCTTCAGATGTGATATCTACTTTACAGGTTTGCCCTCAGGATGACTTGCCAGGAGCCCTTGGTGACCTAACATTCTTCTGAATTTGTCCCAGGTGTGGACTGTGACCAGAGAGGTGAAATCCATGCACCATCACTCAGATTGATTGCCTCCTTCCTGTTCTGGCGCTCCTCTGATGTGCTGTTGGCTGTGGAGTGCACCAGAGAAATGTGGCGGTGTATCATAGACCATCCCTCTCAGCAGCAGTGAGTGAGGAAAAGCAGGCCTAACCACTGCCCCGCTTCGCCCCAAACTCAATGCGTAGTGTTGTTGATGGTTGCCTCAGACAGGAAATGCTAGTTGATGTTTATTTCTATTTGTTGAGAAAATGGACAAACAACCTCATCCACAACTTTTCTAAATGTTTTTAGAGAAGAATGGAGAATTATGCCATCTAACCCCTCCTCTCCTCTTGACCATGCTTCTCTATACCCGTCTCATGGCTTTGATTACAAGTTATTACCCTTACTATCTAGGGAGCCATTCATCTTGTGTGGGACAACTGAGATCACTTCCTAGCCTGAGCCTTTCCTGCCTTGTAACTGTCAAGAAGCACTCCAGTTCACCCTGCACTCACTGTAGTCAAACATTTGGTAGAGCATGTGGAAAAACAGCAGACATCCTTTATTTTTTATCTATCCAGGGAAGAAAAGAAAAGCCTGACTAAAACGTAAAATGTTATTCCTTTTTAGGACCTGATTTCAAGACCTGTGCAGATGTTTGCTCATTTCAAAGTGAAAGTAGAAATTCCTGAACCTCATGATATTTGATATGTCATGCTACCAGGGAAAAAAAAACATTAACTTATCTTTACCTGTTGCACCTTTTGTTGTGTTATAATGTATTTGTAACACATTACAATAATGAACAAAAGCTTCATAACTGCTATGTAGCTAGCACATGAGCTGATGGAAACTTTTAATTACCAGTTAACCAAGCAGTAGCCTAATAAGCTTGGTGCAGATAATCAGCTGGACATAGACTGTAAGCACGTGTTTACAGCACAGAATGAAAGCACATGGAAAGGGTAATACAAAGGTATGGAGCATATAACAAAAAGCATACAATGTCAAAAACCTTTACAGCACATATTCTCAAGGTTAATTGAAAGGCATGTTCAATAAAAAAATTGCATTGCCAGGAGGACTTTTATTTTGAAGATTCTGCTCAATAAAGTGACATACTCTTCCACAGCTATGCCACAAATGAAAGTTGGTAAGGATTGAATTGACATCCATGACTGTGCCATGTAGCCGTAATGAAGCGTCTGTTCAGGTGTTTTAAGTGTGTTATAAACCAGAGTTCAGGTCAAGTCTGCATTTTATTTCTCAACGGTATGCAATCAGAAGGGAATATATATTGAAAGTATAGGGAACTGGATCTCGGTTCAAAATAATTAAAGAATGGCTTTGCTTTAAATATAGATTTATGATTAATAAAATAAAAAAGAGCACAAATGATGTTAATCATGTTTTATTGTCTTATCCTCTTGTTTTACCATTATTCAATAATTTAGACTGGCCGGTGTCTCTAAATTAGTGTGTGTGTGTGTGTGTGTGTGTGTGATACATCTGTTTTCATCAT
>OOFE01016066.1:23861-39418 GCA_900323365.1 Monocentris japonica
ATAATACCTGCCATCATAGACATCATCTAAGATCAAGTCATCTTGATCAAGTATTTTATTCCCTGGAAACCTGTTCATTGATTTATTAGCTCATTTGTTACACCTGTGTAAACAACGAATAGCACCACAAAACATGGTATAATGATGACCCAAGTGCCCCAACGGTAGCAGGAAATTCAGTTTTTATGGCCGATCTAATAATTTGGCGTCCCAGTTTCTTCGTAATAAATGTGTTAAGGCATTTAGCCAGTGAGACACAGCCTGAGAGCTCCATGTATATATCTAGGTTCAAATTATAGCGTTGAGAAATTAGTTTAATCAAGCATATTTTCCGTATATACCCATAGACCTGTTGTTGATATTGATGCTTAATTACAACAAGTGCATGCATCTGAGGAATACTATGTTTGGCATACATACTGAACGATAAATCAAGTGCAATGATATGAAGAGGTGATGTGGATGAAGGCGAGGAGACAGGTTAAAAAAGACAGACTGATGATGATGATGGTGATGACGATGATTTCCATTTAAGTTAACTGTAATGCTGTTCGGCAATTCATTTCAAAGGAAGCATTTTTACTCTACAGTTAGGCTATAAAGCCTAACATCTGAAGAGAGTTACTTTGATCAGTTGATAAAAAATATATAAGCCAATGCACTTTTGATTTCTAGTCACTTTTAGATGATCAGAGCATAACTGTACCATTTTTACTTTTACCAGAGTGTCAAAGTATTACGGTATTCACGTTCATGTTGAGAATTTGCAAACTTTTCGTAACCACTTGCCTTTTAGTGTAGCTTCCACATTCCTTTGGTCAATTCAAGGCTGTTAGTAAATTTAGCAAGAAATGACGAGTCGTGCGGCACAATCAAATTACTTTTCTATTTAACTGTTTTTTTATGTTGATAGGCCCGTTTGTGGTGTAAGACTAACATGAAAGTCATTTGTAGCAAGTGCCAGAATTTCGCATACATACATTCATTTGGATAAAGGTTTGGGATGAAGAGGCTAGAAATGGGGTATCACTGTTGAATCTCACACACGGAACAACTTTCTTCAACAAGGCTTCATCTATTGCAATGATAAAATAGTAACATTAGTGTAGTAGTAACATTAACACGATACACGGAAAAAATGTCCATCTCAGCACATTCAGTCTTAAAATCTTATTTTTCTTAAAACAGGCTCACATCCTACCAATGTTGTGAGATAATTCCACTTGTTTACAATGCAGTTTCAGGATTTTTTAGAAACAAGTGTCAATAGTTGAGACAAAAACAGAGTAAGGAAGGCCCCCCCACTAGTATCAAGAAAAGCAAGCTTGATTCAAGACAATTCATTGCAAAGACGTGACATTATCTCACCCCATTGGCAGACTTTTTTATTGGTTTAAGAAAAATAAGATAAAATGACTTCAAATGACTTGTTAACATGTTTTTTTATGTAATAATTTATAAACCGATTTAGCTAAATGTCTAGTCTGAGGATCATTAAGAATTATATATAAATGATAGGGTTGAACTGCAATGAATGAGATGGGTGGACCACTCACTGCAAGTCCCTCAGCGTAATGCATAAAATTTAAAATGGTCTAATGAAACAACAGTCTGCAGGTATAGGATTTTTAACGCTGATCGACCAACTTAACAGATCAACTACCGGAGCAAAAGGCAACCGAGCCTATCGTCATAAATTTTCCAGTGCTCATGTCTCACCATCACTGAAATCCTGTCCTTGCGGGTCGGTTTTGACCTGATTGTAACTAAACTTCTCTGGCAGGCAAGTGCTGTTTCCATTTACATCCCGGGATTCAAACAAATCATATTCATTCAGGTTTTCTATTGTTCAAAAAGGCTGAAGCTGAAATAGTAGCCCATGGGCTGCACTGCTGAGAGAGAGGACTGCGGCAGGCGACTTGAGGATTTGGGGGGTAAATATGAAGTGACAGCAGAGAGCTCTTAGGCCCTTTGTGGGACGCCAGCAGACTGGCGCCAAGTCCTCCTTAATTAACAGACCTAGTCCCACTTAATCAAGACCCTGTGGTTTCTTCAAAAGGCAGGTAATGTAAGATTACATAATGGCATCGAGCGGCACAATCAAAGTAAAAAAATAAGTCTTTACTTTTGATATCATCTCATGTAAATATCAGAGAAGAAGTTGAATCAAGCCCATGTCACTTTAGGGGGTGATGGTTTCCAGAAGACTGCGTTCGTCAATAATAGGTTTTGACTGCCATTAGGAAAAAACACCGGCTGATCCTCGGTACTTTTAGGCATATATAGGCCATATATAGAGCCTAACTGCCTTTTAAGTTTACAGTTAGAACAGTTTTGCCTGAAAATACATTTTACATTAAAAATGTTTTTTTTTAAAATACACAATGAGTAGGTGATTATCTAAGGCATCACTCTCACTCTGCTCTATAATACAAATAAATAAAATAAAAAGTTTTACGTTAAATAGAATACATTCATGTTTTTACTGCTACTGTTTCTGACACCTCCAGCCATCTCTCTTGCCTGAGCAGTCAGACCCCGCCCATAGCGCTGTGCAATTGGAAGGCTACAGAAACAGTGAAGTAGACAAGCGAAGAAATTTGGTTCATTAGTGCAGCAAGCTCCGGGGAGGAGGGACACTTTTAACAGTAACCATTCAAAACAGGACCGCGTTGAAACTCCTTGACACCATTGTATTGCAGTTTCTGACTTTATCATCTGCTAAGAAGACTATAAGAGGAGCTTAGTGGGTGCTGCCATCTCTAAGGTGGATATATATTTATTTATATATAACAGTACTGTGCGGAGACATCAAGGACCATCCCTGCCCCCCAGTCCACTACCTGGAGACGCCTGGAAATGTGTCTGCCACTCTCCAACACGCACCTGCTCTTATAAAGGCGGTCGCAGTTTGGATGAGGTGTGTGGTAATTCATATCGACTAGTCGGATCGGATGTACCGATGAGAGATCCAGTTCACGCAGGGGCTGCCATGTCTTACCATCCTTTCCAAGCTCACCGACCAGCCGCGTTTCCCATGTCTGCCTTCCTTGCCGCCGCCCAGCCCTCGTTCTTCCCCGCGCTGACTTTCCCCGAGCTCGCGTCCCTCTCCAAACCTCTGCCGGACGGGGCTGCCCGCGAGGCCGCAGAGGCAGGGCTGCATTCGGCTCTGGGACACCAACTCCACCCGGTTCCCCTTCGCTCCCTTAGGAGCACGCAGCCTGAGGAAGCGGAGGATGACCCGAAAGTTACCCTGGAAGCCAATAACTTATGGGACGAATTTCACAAAATGGGAACCGAAATGGTCATCACGAAATCGGGAAGGTAAAACAATAGACCTCTTTGGCTACTCTAATGAAAATAAGCCTATAAGCACTCATGTCAATAGTGAGTTTATATTGATTTACTGTAGCCTACTTTTACGTCGTTTTACTCCTATGGCTATAGCATTCCTAACAACCTTAAAGGATAATTCCGGTATTTTTAAACCTGGTCCCTATTTTTTTATTTTTTTTTTTTTACATATTTTGGGGTTTAAATGACTAATAGGTACAAAACGTTTTGGAATTGATCCGGTAGGATTACTGCAGTTCTTTCTCGCAAAATGCAACATGAACAGCAGGCTACATGCTGTTATAAAATGCTGTCATATCATTTATCTCTGAAAGTAAATATTCACATATCTGCAGTGCGATGTTAGATAGACCCACTGAATCGAAGTTTTCAAAGGGCAACATTTGTCTCCAATAAGTGAAAATGACAACAGTGCGCACCAAAGGTGAAATAGGTTTATGATTGAACGAATGAACTTTATCTAAGAACTAGATAATGAACATTATCTATGTGTTCAAATTTCAAAGAAGATTCTCCAAGTCAGTAAATCATCTTGTTTTGGTTATCTCTCCTGTCTCCAGGGGTCCTAAAGTAAAATAATAAATAGTTAAATATCATTATGATTTCATTTACAAGAACAATAAACAATATCTAACAATAAAATGCTCTCAGATTGAGGTCCTTGAGACAAAATCCTACCAAACACCTGGCTGTGCGTTAAACCACTTAGACCCATCCAGCACACACTGGAGCAATGTGACCGCTGTTTTACTCTGTTACAGGAGGATGTTTCCCCCTTTCAAAGTCCACGTCGATGGGCTGGATGAAAAAGCCAAGTACATCTTGCTGATGGATATTGTCGCTGCCGATGACTGTCGCTACAAGTTTCACAACTCCCGCTGGACAGTGGCTGGAAAAGCAGATCCGGAGATGCCGAAACGCATGTACATCCACCCAGACAGCCCCTCCAAAGGAGAGCAGTGGATGAACAAGCCTGTTGCTTTTCAGAAACTCAAACTGACCAATAATATTTCGGATAAGCATGGATTTGTAAGTATAGTGCTAATTGCAATTTGAATTGTGATAACCAGCTTTGTATTTGACACTAGACATGAGCTGTACTTCTAAGATGGCTGAGCCAGGCCTGTTTCTTTGCCCAAAACAACTCTAACGAAAAATAACTATAATATTCCTATCATATTCCCATAGAGACCTATACTGTGTACTCTAATCTCCTACAGTATCACTATGCTATTCTTATAACATCCCTATAATATTCCTATAGAGACGTATAGTTTTGCTGTGATATTTGTATAGCAGACTTTTTTTTGAGATTGTTGTAGTTCTTTCTATTTTATTTGTAATAGAATTGACAGAGCACTGGCAGCATTGATACTTAGATGATGATATTACGTTTATGTGTATCAGGTTGATATGAATCCAATTGTATTCAGGCGTTTCTGTCATAAAATAACCCTACCTAACCATGTCGTCATAGCTTTGAGCTATGGGTACTACTTATTATATGAACTATGGGTATTTGATATGGGTCTTATTATTTGAACTACAGGCAGGCCTATTTGAACTATGGGCATTACTACTTATTATTTAAACTATGGGCATTACTTCTTATTGTCTACTTTGCAGTCCTACTACACGAAGAAGACGCTTGCTGAAAAGAAAAAACAAAGAGGTTGCATTGTGTATTTCTTTGATTTTTCAGACAATTTTGAATTCCATGCATAAATACCAACCCAGATTTCATATTGTGAGAGCCAACGACATAATGAAGCTTCCTTACAGCACCTTCCGGACTTATGTCTTCCCGGAGACGGAGTTCATCGCAGTGACTGCGTATCAGAGCGAGAAGGTGAACAAAAGCGCCTTATCTAGTTGCATGACTGCATGAAAGTGAACGGAGTGCAACTGAAAGCGTCTTTGGAGCGGTAGCCTGCATTTTATAGTTTGAGCAAAAGAGAAAAAAAACGTCTGAAGCTGAAACGTAAATAATTCAGTGTGGCAGCTGTTGGGTGTTTTGTGAAGCTGTGTTAGAAATGCTAGGATAAAAAAGGTTGTTTTAAATGCTCAGTCAGTTGTAATTTTGCAAGCCGTACAGGGGCCTACAACTACAATTTGGATATTCATTTCACCATGTTGCACTGATATCTCTCTTAACGCGAGGCTCACCCACTGGGCCCGTTTTTACGAGCCTAGTGGCTCATCTGGCGGCATCTTTTTTTCTCCTTAAGATCACAAAGCTGAAAATTGACCATAACCCCTTTGCCAAAGGCTTCAGAGACACGGGGAATGGGAAACGAGAAAAGAGGTATGCAATTTGGTCCATTTGTTTTGTCATCAGATTACATTTCATTGAAATACTGCTAGGCCTGTAGATGTGTAGTAATGTAAGGCACGTCTGTAGGAAGCAGCTAGTCCTTCCCTCGCACAGCAAAGTGGACCGGGACTGCAACGACTCTGACGACTCGTGGTGTGAACAACCCAGTACTAGTGATCTGGTTCATTCTCCACTGGGCCTGGTGTCCAGCCCGCTGAGATCCAGCCCGGCCGAGCCAGGTGGGCTATGTTGACAATTTTCCTAATGAATCAAATTCACTTTCTAATGAAAAAACAGAAAATTATTTAGTATATAGTTCGTTTTATATAGAGTGCCTTGACTTTACACTCTGGTTTTCCCTCTCAATCTGCATTGTAGTTGCAACTTTATAATAAGGGCCCCAGACAATATTAATTTATGCTTTGCAAACTGTTTCCTAAACATTATAAACACCAGTTGGAGCTTTATAATAGGAGCCCATGCTTATTTATGTTTAAAAAATATTTATCAGTAATTCATTAATACCTAATTAGGTATTTAAAAGTTAGATAACAAATTACTAACAAACTTAACAAAGACATTCAAAAATGTTTGATTTAATTTCTTAACAGCTGTGATGCAATATATGAGTGATAAATTGATTTATTAACATATCATCAATTAATGATTAAATAATGCACACTATTTTACACTATGTACACTATTATCTACTGTTACTTTGTTAACAATGTAACAAATTAACAAATTATCAATTAGTTGCTAGTTAACCATTCAGTTATTATCAATATGTTGAATAATGATTAATTCAACGTTTATTTGTGATGGTTATTATAAAGTGTTCCCAGGTTTTCATTTTTTTTTCTCAGCCATGATTACTGTGTCAAGACCTTGACAATTTTGTTGAGAAGTGTGTCAAAGGAAGTGCATCTCAAGAGTAGAAACTAGAGCTTTTCTACTTGTGATAACAAATTTCAGACATTTAATGAAAATAATGTTTTGTCCCTCAGACGAGAACAACACTGGGAGTGATCAGGATATTGATCCACAAGAAGAGCACTCCACTGGGGCCAGCAGCTCTCGGCCTGAACTTACATCTCCTTTGAGCCTAAAGAGCGAGGAAACACCTTGGAGCCAGTCTGGTCTCAGTAAGAGCAATGACAATCAAGACTCAACAAAAGAAAACCCAGCGTTCAGTATATCAGATAACAAGCACTCCAAGGAGATGGATTCTCCAACAGAGGATTTAGATAGTGGTGTCTTGAGTGAAATCAAAGATGGGTTTTCTCCTCTGGCAGTGCAATCGCAGAGCCCATCATTCCTCAGTGCTGCTCACCTTCAGTCCTTGGCTTTCTCAAGTTTGCACAGTCAACAGTTTTTTAAGTTTGGGCAACCCTTGTTGTTCCACCCTGGACAGTTTTCAATGAATCCTGAAGCTTGTTCCACCATGGGTACAGGACCCCTGACTTCCTCTTTGCCCGGGGGGAATAGCCTTGAGAACAGAGACCTATCTTCTCAAAGCATCAACTCTCCGACTCCCTTCATGTTCCACCTGTCACAGCATATGTTGGCATCTCAGGTAGGCTAAAGCGGGAGTACCTTTCTCTGTGTAGCCTCTCTATTAAGCATACCTTCTTCTTAATTATCCCGAAATACTTCAAATTCTAGGCTATATATGTACAAAATGAGTAGGTTAGAGGGTACCATAACAAATGCGGTATTGACACTAGTGATGGGAATTACATTTACATTTTTAATGCATGGGCAGTGCAAAAACAACAGAGCAACGACTGCTTATCACCAAAGATGTCACCAAAATAAAAAAAACAAAAAAAAAAAAAAAAACCAAGAATCTCACAGATTCATTCATTCAGCGACTTACAATGAGTGGACTAATAGAATAATGTTGCTGTTGGGTGAAAACCTCGTAACTCCAATTTTGGTAATTTTCATGTTTTAATTTCAGTTGAAGGATTACAAGGTCCTCTGTGGGTTGGATTTACACGTATGAAACCTTTTCAGAACCAACTGGATAAACTCAAAAATGTACCACCATCAAGCTAAAAACAACTCACTTGACATTTACGTCTCAGTTGACACTTTAGAGATCCAAGGTTTTTACCAGAGAACAGCAATATTAAATTCCTTGCTCACTAAAATAACAAATAAACCAAAAATAAAGAGTGCAAAGGTCTGGGCCTCGGTACCATCACAGTATTCCTGTGAACATGGAACAACCATGGAAGTAAAATAAGTAGAGAGACAGAGATATCATTCAGTGGTGACATAGTTCTTGAAAACTTCTTTTCAGCCTACAATGGAGGATGGGGAGTAACTCTGCTGTTCTGCCCGGAGAAGGAAGGGAACCAGGGTGGAGTAAAGTTGAGACAAAGTTGAGACAAAGTTGAGACAAGGTTGAGCGATGACCAGATCGGAAAAGGAGCATCAAGTGGCAGAATGCAGAGCACAGGCTGGGGTTTAGAGCAGGACCGTAGCCTGGAGGTATGGGGGGGGTAACCGTGGGTAGCCAGTATAGCCAGTAAAGGGAGTGTAGGAAGGGAGTGACATGGGGGAATTTGGGGAAAATGTGGCAGGCTGCAGTAAGCTGGATGAGATGTAGGGGCTGAAGGGAATGTTTTGGGAGGCTGACTTGGAGAGAGTTGCCTAAAGTTTAAACAAGCAGCTGTGCTGAGTCCCTGGTGAGGAAGTCTGATTCAACAAATGTTGTAGTGTGCAAACCTGCAGGACTGGGTTGTGGCTGTGTCTAAAGTAACACCCAGATTGTTGTCAGTCAGGACAGGAGTCACCGTGGTCTTGTCATTAGTGACGGTGAGGTATTGTAGAGGGAAGGTCAGCTCTCTGGCTCTTATTATGTAACAGAGCCATTCAACAGCTGTTCATGGAGTAGCACCTCCACTTTACCAAAATGTCTCAAAAAAAGTGGAAAAGTTAATATGTGACAATTTTAAATGAGCCAGCTTTGATTTTTGAATATATGATGAAAGTTTGATAGTACTTTATCCTGTGGAAGGCAAAGCAGTGTGCTACCCTCGTCAACTGATGCTACGCAGAATGTGTTTTTATAATGAAATTAATCGCATTCACCACAAATGGATCATTGCTTGATGCAGTTCATTCTCTCAAAAGACCCTTTCAAGCAGAGTTTTCACTGTCAGGTTTGACACTGTAGCTTAATGGGTTTTCTAATTTCACCTAAGAATATAAAAAAAAAAATCTTTCAGACAATCCATTGTGTTTTACTGGGAAAATCAATCATTTTCTTTTTCCATACAGGGAATCTGTCACCTTGGAGGATTGTTCCCATATCCATATCACTACATGGCAGCACCAGCTGCCGTGGCCCCAGCTCTTCCCACCTGCTCTGCAACCTCTACCCTGGCCAGAAACCATTGTTTCAGCAGCTCTCATCCTTGGTTGCGATTCAGCCCTTATCAGATCCCCAGCTCTGTTTCCTCAAGCCAAAACCTCCTCACCACCAGACCGACTGGCAATTCAAATGCAGGATTTGAGTTGTCCAAATCAGGCAGCAGAGAGTTGAGTCCGGTGTCGGAGAGCCACAGTTATAAGGCTGTGGCCAAACAGAAGACTGTTTCACCCAAAACCATTGTTAAGGATTCTACTTATGAACTGCAAAATATCCAGAAACTAGTTAGGGGACTTGAGAAACCATGTCCCCCACAATAGACACTCTCAAGTGATCCTATTCTGTCTAAATGCAGTGGACATGGTGTGATGGGTGGTGATACAATGAAAAACAGGGTGCACAGAGAAGTTCATAAAGGTGTACATAATAGTCACCTAAAATTCATATAATCACTTGCAACTTCACTCATAAGATGTATGTGTAGCTGCAACTTAAATTAGCATTGAAAAAGTTTTTTTAAAGGGACAAAATGCAAGATCATTTTTTTGGGATCCATGTGCTGTGCGACACTCACAAAGCTATTTTGTATCTTCTATAGGTTAATATTAATGTGCTTTAAATATGAATAATACACAGCTTGTTATTAATTTATTCTGTGCAATCATGTAAATACTGAGTTCTTAACATGTTTTCTTTTTACATGAAAAATATATATATACATGACTAGTATTCAAAGCCTTGTGAGACGAAACAATTTTCAAATATTCATAATAGGCCTTTGTTTAACCTGCCATTGAGATGGAAGTGGAAGGAATCGTATACCACCTGTAAACTATTTCACATTCTGTTGATAAAACAACACAGCATTGTGGAATTGTAGGGAAAACTCAGGAGTCTTTTTTCATCAGCACTAAAGAAAAATCTCTTTAGTGGAAGTGATTTGGCAGGTTTTCTGCCAGTTTATTCAGGTAAAGTGATTTGCTTTTGTTGCTTTCTTCACAATTTCAATAAAGATTCTGTTCACATGTAGTGTGGTTGTCTTAATATGTTGGCCATATAAGCAGATGCTAAATACAAAAGTGCCCCATTAAGATCAGTCATAAAATTACAGGAACCTTATGCCTTGCCAGGAATAGATAGGTCAAATATCTCCATATATTTTATTTATTTTCAATCTTACAGCCCATTTTGTAAAAGTTGCAGTGCACTGTAAAAACTGGCCGTAACCGAGCCGTCTTGCCTATGTTGAACACAATTTAACAATGTTCTCAGACAAGCCTAACTGGTCATTGCCTGCTTATAGCCTACCACATCACTATATCTACTGATCGACTACATAGCCTAGACTAAAATACAGGCGAATTCTAGATAAAGATAAATGCTATCGTACAAAGCTTTAAAAAAAACTTGTTATTCATATAATCATTTATAGTTATTTTATTTTGTAGACTATATGGAGCCATTAAATCTGTACTGGGTAATGGATGTTGCTGCCCATACAGGCCCTCATGCACAGGCATCATTCATGTTAGCATGGGATGTATTATCTCTCCAGTCTGGAGCCCACCAATCTGCCAGCACCCTTTGAGACAATTTAAAAGCAGCTCTTGAATTAGATGAATAGTATTTTTGTCAGAGCCAACTTCCTCAACTCCATTACTCATACAGAGGGGGGAATCTTTCAGTCACATTTAGTCATTTAGTCAAATCTTGTCAGGGAGTGTAGCATTTATAGCATATCAAACATATTAATAATATAAACTGATTGACCTATTAATTAATTTCATCAGCCTCATCATAGGCTGAATCTGATTGGCTACCTATTGCCTTTGGATCATTTCCATTGGACATTGGACTATGTTGGAAAAGGAAACAATGTGTTACCTTGTCTGGAAACAAAACAATACTGATCGCAAATTTCTGCAATAATTTAAAGTCACTATAACAAATTACTCAAAGATTGAACCAAGAGTGCTCGGTGTTCACAATGCACAAATACATCAAACTGCTGAGAAGATTCAAAAGAGAACTGAACCCAGACCACCTCATGTGACTGAACTGATTGGCACGGATTAGCCATGCTGTCTATGTGCTTTAAGACCGCACGTTAAAAGCAGCAGAAGCACCGCATTGCAAACTCACTTCATGTCAAAGATGAGAGACTGCATACACAGAAATTAAATCTTGTTTATCTGTCTTCACCGTGATTAGACTGTTTCAGAACATAGACTAAAAATGAGATTAAGTTCAAATATCAGCCCATGTGTCCAGAGGCTGAATGCTGTCCCTACCCATCCCTGCCATGTGTAATGAGCATCATTCAAGAGGACCAGCAGGGCAGGTGGGGGGGTCAACCTAAGGTCAGCCTCTATGGAGTGGTGACTTGGCAGGAGGGGTGTAATGAAAGACAAAGGGGAGGTGGTGACCTCAATGCCCATGATTTGTGTCTGGTCCACTGCTTAGGATCTGGGGATAATGTTCTCATTGTGCCTAGAAGGGCAACGTCTTAATAGCTAAGCCAGATCTGTACTCCCCAGTGAGAGAGACCACTTCTGGAGCTTCAGTTTTGATAATATGTTGATCCTTGCATTTTGCATTTATATGCATGATGATGTGATAAATCAAAAGTGTCACAGTTGTCTGGATGAAAAATAAGAGGAAGTTAATTCAACTTAATTCAACTTTCTTTGTTTTGTTTAAAATACCTGACATGATATACTAAATTCTGTTTTGCCCAGGTCTGCTGTGTAGCTTTTCTGTTTGGTCTGTCCTTACTTCGTGGTGTTATTGTGCCACTGCGTGAGGATGCCTAGCTGCCCTTCTGCCCCATTACTCACCCTTGTCATCTCTCAGCCGCCCCAAAGGAGTTGACAGTCAACTGCGTTGTAGGGGATGAACCTAATGAGCTTGATCCTGATGTAATGGTTTTGGACAGCAATCTTAGGATACGTCTTGGCCCTGCAGCACCCTCCCTTTGGGAACCTAATAATGACCATGTATTAAACAACAGGTAAATTAATAAATGTGATGACTATTTATGTTTATGATTCTTTAGTTTCAGTAAATTGTGATCTGGAGATTGCAGCCTCACTGTATGGCTTAGATTGTACATGCCTCAGTCATCTGCCTTTCCAGAACTGTATAACCCAGCTCTTTTATAAAACATAAAATATAATATATAAAAGATATAGATGGTATAAAGATATTCATATTGAGCACTCATTGAGCCTTGAAGGTTCATTCTTACTAGTTCATTCTTAGTTTGCTCTCATGCTGGGGGCTGCTTCTGGACTTAACATGTAATTCTGCAAGCTACTGAAGTACTGAAGAATGGTAATACTGAGGAACTCCAGCACTGGCCTTGGTCAGGAACCCATACACCAACATTCCTAAAACAAAACTGAAATGCATGCTGGTTAAGACAGTTTTTAATCTGTATTCATTCAGGGAACGTTTGCCAAGTATGCATGTTCATTTTTAGCAACACCCTACTAGACAAACATGCTTACATGCATCTCAGAAAATTAGTTCAGCGTGTAACCTCAGTAATGCAAGCATACTGACGAGGTTACAGCCCTCAAGTGGTGCAGTTTAGAAAAAAAGAAAAGACGAAGAGGAGACGCAATACAAAGACGCATGCGGTACCCTATCAGCATGTTTGTCTCAGATGTTTTTGAACTGGGAAAACATTTGTGCCTCTGCCTCTTTATGTTACCAATCTGTTTTTGGTCCACGCTGATATGGTCCCTGTTCTTTGGAAAGAAGGTAAAAATAAGAGTGAGCCTGAGGCTGTACTACGAATTTTGAGACCTTTGTGTTTCATCGTGTTTCTGTTAAGCATCAAAATGGGCCTGAATGGACTGTCCAAGAAACTTCCTGGGGTCAATAACCTGTTGTAGAAATTATGACTGCAGCATATCTTTTGTAGCTCCACCAAAGTAAGCTAAAGGTGAAAAATGATGCTTTTCAACAACTGCTACTGCCATGCCCTTGGCCAGAGAAATGGTAGCTGAGCAATAAAGGTGAACAACAAAGTCTGCAGTCTTGTGCACTTCATCCAGTATGCATGACTGCAGCCCACTGCTTGCTAGGGCACAGCGCAATTCCCAAACCATCTCTGCTTGCAACACTGTGGCCACACTCAAGTTGCTAGTCCCTTTGAAAAACTGCTGAAAAACAACACTGTTTGCTCGGGAGACTGGGCTTAGAGCTAGCTAACTGCTTAGGTTTGGGAGCTGGGTGGCAAGCCAGGGCGGCACCCATGGGAGGAATATGTGTTAGGCCCAACTTGTTCATTCCCTCTAAACCCAGAAAGTGGAATAGACATAAAATCACTGGTGATTTGTACTGGCAGTCTCTCTCTCCTCTCTCTCTCTCTCTCTCTCTCTCTCTATGTAAAACTTATGAATAGCATACGATAGGTACTTTATTAATCCCCGAGGGGAAATTTCTTGAATTTCTTTCTCTAAAATATACGTTTATACACACACACGCACACACACAAACATATATACGTATATATACACACATATACAGTGCATTCAGAAAGTATTCAGACTTTCAGTTTTTCCTTTTTAATAAATTCTGTTTTCACTTTGTCATTATGGGGTATTGAGTGTAGATTGATGAGGGAAAAAATGAATTTAAACGATTTTAGCATAAGGCTGCAACATAACAAAATGTGAAAAAAGTGAAGGGGTCTGAATACTTTCTGAATGCACTATATAAGGGGAGATGCAGGCTAGATGCTAACTGGCTTCAGCAGCATTCAGTAGTATGGAAGAAAACACAATAACTTAACTATTAACAATATATTAACTATTTTAACTATTGGTTATTTTAACTGCCCTGGAGTTTTGGTACTGTTGACTATCTGTAAACTGACAGTTAATAGGTTTACACATACAGTAAAAGAGCTGACATTTTGTTGAGGACAGGAAAAGAAATGACCTTGTGAACTGCTGCATAGGGCAAGGAATGAAACCCTGCTCTAGACTTAAGGCTGGTACTGATACTTTATGACAGGAGATCATGTCACTTTGGATAAATGAACCACTCTATAATTCATTTTCCAAGAGCCCACTCATGCTAACCAATGCTGACAGCCACATATGCTGAATGAGATTGTTAACACAGAGATATTAATGTCATCTTGTTTCCCAATATATTTACCCTTTGACAGAGACAAAAAATTCACCATGGCACATTTTCATTGTGAATGCAGTAGAGTGAATTGTGAGTTTTTTGCCTGGAGTGGAGCTGGTCTTCATTCAGGTTGTCACAGAGCAAGTCATAAAAGGCCACTAGTTTCCCTGATGGTATCTTTTCTGTCTGCCTGGTGCCAGCAGGGATGTGGCACAGTGTGTGGGGGAAAGAGCTGTCAAAGGGAAAGGCCACTAGCCTGAGGGCTTGGTGTCATTTTGAGCCAATCACAATTCAACATTCAATCTAACCTGACAGGATACATATGTGAAAAAGCTAATTTTTGCCAATGGGAGGTTCCTGTAAAATATGCAAAACCAAAAACTGCTATAGGGTTTGTTAAAAGAACAAAAGGTGCTAAGAGTATCAGCTATTCAGTGTCACCTCCCAAAGACAAATATTTGTCCAAATATGTGGTATGTACCTTACCTCACGGGTAAGATATGTGTAGCTGATCATTGGCTCTACACATAAACCTTACATCACCCATACTGACTGAAATCCTATTTTAACTCTTTATTTTGACACTGATTTTTTGATTTTTTTGTGAAAACGTATTTTGTGAACATTTTAATCATCAGTTAATTCAACTCCTCCGGTGTGTCACTACAATAAGTGATGGATTAACAACAGTGTATTGTGTCATGTTTCTGATGTCTTTTTTTGACAGGATTCGGCAGAGGATTCCATCCAGTGGAAATATATAGAATGAGAGCCTATGGTCATCTTACCATTGTAAGATAGATGTGCATGTACTCCATTTTTAGGAGATCTCATGAGCTGAGATGATACCTTTGATCATTCGACTAGGATCATAGGCCATATACACTCACCGGCCACTTTATTAGGTACACCTTGCTAGTACCGGGTTGGACCCCCTTTTGCCTTCAGAACTGCCTTAATTCTTCGTGGCACACTTTCAACAAGGTGTTGGAAACATTCCTCAGAGATTTTGGTCCATATTGACATGATAGCATCACGCAGTTGCTGCAGATTTGTCGGCTGCACATCCATGATGCAAATCTCCCGTTCCACCACATCCCAAAGGTGCTCTATTGGATTGAGATCTGGTGACTGTGGAGGCCATTGGAGTACAGTGAACTCATTGTCATGTTCAAGAAACCAGTTTGAGATGATTTGAGCTTTGTGACATGGTGCATTATCCTGCTGGAAGTAGCCATCAGAAGATGGGTACACTGTGGTCATAAAGGGATGGACATGGTCAGCAACAATACTCAGGTAGGCTGTGGCATTTAAACCATGCTCAATTGGTACTAAGGGGCCCAAAGTGTGCCAAGAAAATAT
>OOFE01016067.1:0-10052 GCA_900323365.1 Monocentris japonica
TGACATCAACAAGGCATTTTCGTCCACACAACTGCCGCTCACTGGATATTTTCTCTTTTTTGGACCATTCTCCATAAACCCTAGAGATGGTTGTGTGTGAAAATCCCAGTAGATCAGCAGTTTCTGAAATACTCAGACCAGCCCGTCTGGCACCAACAACCATGCCACGTTCAAAGTCACTTAAATCCCCTTTCTTCCCCATTCTGATGCTTGGTTTGAACTTCAGCAAGTTGTCTTGACCACGTCTACATGCCTAAATGCATTGAGTTGTGGCCATGTGATTGGCTGATGAGCTATTTGTGTCAACAAGCAATTGAACAGGTGTACCTAATAAAGTGGCCGGTGAGTGTATATATATATATAGAGAGAGAGAGAGAGACAGAGAGAGAGAGAGCAAGTAATAAAATGGACATTTATTTGTATGAAAATGTCATATATCATTACTTTATCTAACCACACACACACACACTAGATGAGGGACTGCTGGTCACCCACACAGAAAGACACATACACAAACACACACTTCAGTGTAGAATTTTACACACGCACACACACACACACACACACACACACAGGCATCATTGAAATGAAAATGTAGTGTTTTCAACAGCAGGCCCATGCAGCTGTTTGCGCGTACGTGTGTGTGTGTGAGAGAGAGCGAGAACATGCTTGTATGCCTCAATGTGTATGTGTGTGTGTGTGTGTCACCAGGCGTCATAAAGGTGATCGATTCTCTCGGCTCAATAACGAGGGTTGGCGTGGCGACAGTGACATTTGGTAGGAAATGCCACTCCGCGCTCGACAATGCCTCTGACGGGCAATGCCTATTTTTGGGCATTTTTCCAATACGGATGCCATATTTAGTCAAACACTGTGAGAATGGCTGACACAGCAGAACGGGAGGAAAAGAGGGTGGAAAGGGGAGGGGAGGGTGGAGAGGAGATGACAGGGGAGAGGACAATATGAGGGGAGAGGAGTCAGGCAGTAAAATTATGAGGAGTTTAGAGTAAATGATGAGCAAGATGAGGAGGAAAGCGAGGAGGTGAAAGACTGGGGAGGAGAGCAACAGGTGAGAGAGAGAGGAGGAAGACAAGGAAGAGAGAAGAGGGTGGCAGTAGAAAGAGAGGAAGAGAAGGAACATGACAGAGAGAGAGAGAGAAGGGTGACAGGATAGAGAGAAAGTGAGAGGAGGGGTACAGGAGAGAGAGAAAGGTGGCAGGAGAGAGAGAGAGGGCAGACAGATGATGCTGGTCAGATGAGTACAGATGGACCAGTTGATGTTCTGAAAATAACAGTTATACTATAATACTTCATCATCTTCATCATCATACTTCATGGACTGAAACATCTCACTATTGTTCATGACTCTTATCAAATGAGAACTTAATTTGTTTATATTTAGAAGATGTACATAGGCGTACATATTTTACAAACAGGTAGTCTAGCCATTTGCTCTGTGTGCATGTGTGTATATGTTACCTATCTGCTACCTATGTTTTTGTTCCTGTGTGTCCGTGCATGTCAACATATGCGTGTTTCCATGTGTCTATTTTTGTTTTTCTTATATATCAGGTGGAGATGCGTACATTGGAGATGGCCCCAGTGGGCGCTGTATTACTGGAACTGTCCAATCAGAGCTCTCGATCACTCCGAGCCCGCTGGACAGCCCCACCCAGACCAAATGGGAACCTTACCTACACACTGCACTACAAAAGCAAAGGTAACACAGGCAGGCACATGCAGACATGCACAGAGACAGAGAGAGAGCAGACGATTAGACGGACAACATATTCTGCTTTCATTTTGTTTGTAGATTATTTTATTTATCACAGAGAGCCCATTAGTTCAGCAAGCAGACACAAATATGGACTCAATTGCTTGATAAACCATGGCTGAATTTTCTCTTATACATTGCACGATTATGCTTATCACGTTATTCAGATATGATTTCAGTGCTTTTCTGAGAAACCATGCACCACATCATTATTCCAAGCACAATTCATACTTCTATAATAAAAAATCCAGTAAGGTTGTTTGAAAATTCATAACTATGTTAAATCTTCAGAATAATTAAACTGTGACTTACTTTTATCTTAATTGGATACTACTCAATAAACCAAAGACCAACCAGAAAACCAAACCAATCAATTTGACAGTGCAGTGGTATATAGGGTTTAAGTGTAAAAAATATATCCACACCTCACAAACAATGCCAACCTACAGTGAAAGTCAGACATGAAATGGAAGAATGAAAGAAAGAGTAATCAAACTAGCGTGATAGAGAGAAGAAATATCAAGGATTTAAGAGTGGAGTGGATAGGAGGCCAGAGCAAAACAATGCCATGAAGGTGGAAAGAAGAACAAAGTCGAATGGGAGTAAAAAAGTATGCAAAGAAAGGAGAGATGAGAGGCTTGTATTTCCATAAAAATATTGGAAAAGATGACAAGTAAAAACATAGAGAAGAAAAGAAGAGCAACAAAAGTTCTTAGTAAAGGAGAGGAAAGCAGTGGAAGAAGATAGAGAGGAAAGGAGAGAATTGGACAAGAAGGTAACAGAGGTAGGAGAGAAATGAACACATACACTCTTTTACTTACACATATTCACCAACTCTCTCTCTCTCTCTCTCTCTTTCTCTCGCTCACACACATACACACACACAGAGTCAGGGACTTTGATCTGTGCCTCACAGAGGAACAGACAGATTAAAATGAGAGGAGAGAGGGATAGGAGAGGCATGGAAGAAAGAGAGAGATGGTGTCTCGCTCTAGTTACCCATAACCCCATGCTTCTTTGATACACACTACCTTCATCAGTTCACACAGAGCTGATGCGTGTTTGTGTGTGTATGAATGTGTGTGTGTCTGGATATATTGGAGGTTTGTATGGTGTAATTTTCTGATCCTTTTACTTTGAGTGTCCTTGCATAACCTCAATATAGAGGCGTCTCTCTTTTGATCTCTCAGTTTCTCTCAATCAGTCTGCCTCTCTCTTGCACCCCCACTCACTCTCCTCTCTCATTTCGTCTCTTGCTATACCTATCTACCTGTCTATCTATCAGTCTGTCAGTTGGTCAGTCAGTCTGCTCGCCTTCCCTTAATCACTTTTTCCCACCATTTGAATGAATCTAATAAAACAAAAATGCCTTTTGGACTTCCCTCTCACCTGTTACATACAGTAAGCTTGACCTAAGACCGTATACATTTCTCTGTCTCTCTCTCTCTCTCTCTCTCTCTCTCTCTCTCTCTCTCTCTCTGTCTGTCTCTTAGATGGTGATGGTGTATTAGATGGAAGTACAGCGGCAGGCAGCTGGTTGTCTGTGATTGACCTAAAGCCTTATACCAACTACAGCTTTTGGATCAGAGGCTGCAATACACAGGGCTGTGTGGAGAGCCTGCATCGCAATGTTACTATGCCACCAGCAGGTATCACACACACACACACACACACATATGTATTATATGCATATATGTATTCTATGTATTCTATGTATTATATGCATATTATATATTTTGTTATCTATGAAAGTATGAACTATTAAATTCCTGAATGTTTGTCATCATCCTTCCTGTGGTTTAGTGTAAAATAAAGCTAAACCATTGGTTATGTTTTTGCAGTGGTGTCAAATGAAATGCCAAGTATAGATAGAGTATAGAAACAGATCAGCATGTTGCAGAACCTTGTAACGTTCTGTGATGCTTCTTTAGGCATCTCAATGGACAGGTAACTCAATGGGAAGAGCATGGCACCAATGCTACCAGGGTATGAGGTTTCATTCCCTGTGTAACTCTACAGTACATTATGTAGCTCAGTATGGTACCAGCACTGTGAGGGTCAGGGGCTCTGTTCTCTTTGGGGTTATCCAGAATAAAAATGCACTTTTGCACTTTTTTAAGGCACTTTGGGTTTAAAGTATCCACTGAATAGTGTATGTTCTGATTTATATGACCAGAATTGTAGCTTTGACAATACAAACAAGACAATACTCTCTGACTCTCTGACAATACAAACAAGACATGAGCCATATCTGTCTCATTAAATTAATGTTTTTAATTTTGACTTGCAACCTGGAAAAGTTCCTCTTTAAGACTTGCTCCGCAAAAGAAAAGGACTTATTCTTTCGATGATTAGCAGTGACACACGCACACACACACATACAGACGCACGTGAACACACACATACACCATTGACTGTACACAACGGTCTGAACACAGATATTGGTGGTCTACATGGTCTTTGTGGCTATGTTGTGTGTGTGTGTGTGTGTGTGTGTGTCTGATAGAGAATAGAGGCTGATTTTGCATACTGATAAATGCCAAAGCTGATCAGAGCAGTCTGGAGAAAATGGTAACCAGACGGCGACACACACACACTTATAAAACACACATCCCCGCACCTCAACTACTGTTAACAAAAATGATAAATACACACACACGCGCACGCACACGCACTCACACCTCAGTTAGAGAACAACAGAAGACAGACTCTGGAAAGTTTGACTGTTCAAGTTCAAAACAAAGGCATAAGAAAGTATAAATTTTAAATACCAGACGTTTCTCTTTCTATCTCTCTCTCTACCTCTCTGTGCCTCTGGCATCTCTTTAGACTTCTTTAAGGAAAACTGTCTTGATGCGTCCTTGTTCTATGAAAGAACAGAGAGAAGATAGCGGAGCAAGAGACAGAAGAGCAGAGTAGGAGGAGAGCAGAGAGAGAGAAGTGAACATAAAAGTGCATAGTTTAAAACGATTAGTGACACCTCTGATATTGTACCTGCTAACACAGCATGAGAGAGACACAGGCCCACTGACAGTGTGTGTCTTTGTGGTGTATGTGTTATGTGTGCATGCACACCTGTGTGTGCATGTCTGTATCTGTACGGTTATGAAAAGCTCTTGTATCAAGACTGTATCTGGAAAACTTTGGGGAACCTTCAGGCCCAAACGCCTGCATGCGACACAAACATGTGCACCCATGTACACATGCATTCGCATTCACACATTCATTCACAACCTGTTGATTTTATCTCTGGAGAGGTGGAAACATATGCACATACACACAAATAAACACACATCACTGTCTCTCTTATGCTCTTTCTCTCTTTTTCACGTAGACAGACACTCACAGGGAAGGACCTTTTTGCTTAACCAGATTACATCATTGACAGACAATCTCATTACATTTACTCCTGATGGCAGAAGTGCTGTGCTGATCTGGGATCGCTCAAACCAGAGCTTCTATGTGAAAGAGTCGCAACAACTGTTGACAACTGTTAACAACAACAACTGTTAAGTTTTATTTCCAAACACAATATAAACTGTCTGCAGCTTTTCAGCTCAGTCTCCTCCATCAGTGCGCCTCCTGCCAGTTGTTCAGGTTTGCTTTCCAGCTCAAAATATACAGGTCAGGTCCTTTAGGTCGTCACACCTGCGTCCAGTTCTCTCTCTCCTCTCAACTGGAAGACAAACACATAGGTTAAAAACGTTCCTGGCTGCAGTTGGCCATCTAGCCTTAATTGGCCGCAGCAGGTATTGGATGCAGGGAAAATCAGCCCACCAGCTTGATTCTCTCCTGCATGCAGCCCACGCCTCAACCCCCCTTCACCTCTTCTATATTTCCATCCCACCCCTCACTTTTTGTTGTCTAGGAAGTGTCTGAATATATTATGTTGTATTATGTATGTTGACATGACTGATGTGCTTGCACACACTGTCTCTCTTACATATGTGTGCACACACACACACACACACACATTCTCCCAGGCCCATAGATATGGGATAAGTCACCTGCTTTGTCCTGCTTTTATTTTTTATTCTCCTGTCCCTCCTTATTTAGTCGTCCAAGCACACACACACACACACACACACACACAAACACAGAGAGTGATAGAGAGAGAGAGCGAGAGAGACCGGGGCAAATATAACCGCAAACAATCACCCCTCTGTCTCTTCACCACACCCAAAGTCAGACCTAGTACATCATGCAAAACATGCATACGTACACACTTGAGCTGCATGATTTTGACAAACATATAATTTTCTGTGCCAAATATTGAGATCGCAAAATGAATTGCAATTCATGTGGATACAATTTTTGCTATATAATCTTTTTTCTTTTTACACTTCATGCTTTGAATATATGAAAAAACTCTTTCTCGTGATTGTGTGTGTAAGTGTGTGTGTCTGTAAGAGTGTAGTGAGGTGTGACCATAGCTAGCCATTAGTGCGCTGATTTTTTTATAGGAACAGCCACTAATATTATTTGAAAACACTGTTCAAAGAACCACAATGACATTTCTGTTTTAAATCCTTAAGAATGTATTTATCACATATTGTGTTCGTGTGCATGTGTGTGTGAGTGTCTGTGTGTGTGGTAACAGCTATCTTTGAGATAAGATGTCTTCAGTAATCAGAGTCTTGTTGTAGTGGAAAGAGATCAGTGCATTTGATTGAAGGAGGGTCACTTTACACATAGGAGACTTTAGAGGGCCTGCTCTCATCACTACTCTCTTCTGCCTCTCTCCTTTTCTCTCTCTGTTTCTTGTTTATCTTGCTCTCATTCTCTCTTTCCTTGCATCATCTCTTTCTGTGCTAAGAGCATGGCTTCCATGCCAAATCATTGTTTTTCATACACTAACAGTATGGCTTAGTGCTCAACTGGAGTAGAGAGGCTAACTGTTGATAGAACAGGGTCAAATGCAGTCAGGTAGTATCAGTACATCAGGCAGCTTGTTGTGACTGGCTGACCCTCCTTTACTAAGGAGATCTTTTCTTTTCCTTTTGCTGCTTTCTCTTCTCTCTCTCTCCCCTCTCTCCTCCAAGCAGAGCCATTCTCAGATGGAGGTCACAGACCCACTGTGTCTGTTAGAGGGAGTGATGGGAACAGAGAGGGGGTGGAGGGGCAAATGGCAAAGTTGTTTTTTGAGGCTGCAGTTCAGCAATGGGATTAGTGATGTAAAGATGGACTTTGACATGTTGTATCTCTCTCTCACTACCCTCTTTCTTTCTTTCTTTCTTTCTTTCTTTCTTTCTTTCTTTCTTTCTTTCCTTTCTTTTCTTTCTCTCTGTGCCCTTCATGACTCACTCCTCCCTTTACCCTCTCCTCTCTCTCCCTCCCCAGCCCCAGATGGGGTGTCACCCCCCAGCTTGGCCCATGCCAGTGGTGCCAGTCTGAATGTATCCTGGTCTGCCCCTGCTCATGCCAATGCACCAGGCCCACTCCGCTACAGCCTGCATATGAGGGCATCACCACAGAGCCCTGTTGTAAGGTGAGGGGGAGCTTATCACACACACACACACACACATAGACAGAAATACACACAACACACATAGGCAGTCCGGCATATGAACACATAATATGTTAAAAGAGAATGATACACACATGAAGACAGACTCACAACATATTATGATACAGATACACTCACATACAGTAGGCCTACATATGTACAGAAACCTGTAGTACTGTGACAAATATGAACACACACATGCTCACATATACATACACAAGGGTGCATTATACAGTAAGACTGGATATGTGAATATGTCACATGACTATGACAGAGAGAGCATCAGAAAAACAGAGGGCATGAGATGGAGAGAAGGCGGAGGTTAAGCCAAAAAGCGATAGAATGAGAAAGAGAGAGAGTGTGTGCATCTGATATGTATTCATTACATGCTTCCTGACAACAAATTGCAATTTAATCCAAGAAGAGGAGGCTCTCATTCTGTGGTAATAAATAAATGACTAGCTACATGTATTATATATCAGACAGCCATGCCCTCCTCCTCCTCTGCTATGGAAATCTCATTGTTCTCTGATTTATTCATTCATTCATTCCTTCTATCAATCTGAGGCTAAATGGTCAACTGTCCCTCATTTATGACAATGTTCTTTTACTTTGTCCTCGATTCTATTGTATGATTATATGAAAGCATTGAAAATGTTGCATGTATTGGGTCTTTGGGGATCCCCTGAATTAGACTGGACACAGCAATCAGGATGTGACTTGTTTCAAAACATTATACTTCTAATGGAATGGAATTTCATTAAAAAAAGTTCTTGAAAAGTTGTTTTCTTGAAATGAGACAGTTATATCTACTGTCTTATCTTATATGAGCCAGTATGGCTCATATACGTCAGTTAACTCTGTTGTGTTCTCTATGTATGCACAATTAAAGTCAATACATCACCCACAACATTTCTAAACTCCCTATCACTGGAGACGTGTGCTGCTGATTTTTATTTATTTTCCCTACATGGATTCCCAATTCAACAACAGCCAATTCACTCCATCTGCAGGTGCAAAAATGAAAAAATGACCAACCTATGTTGACGAGATCTTTTTTGCATCAGGAGTCCTGCAGATGGAGTGCCCTGACACACATACATGTCTTTTTTAAATAGGGATCCATGTAGGCATACTTCTGAGGGAAAAAAAAGTCAACTGCAAGTATCTCAACGTGTAACGTACTTTATTTGCCGTCCTCCAATGGGCACCTGTTTGCATACATTTTGATCAGATCCAAGCTTGTTTCTCTCCACATTTTGTTTGCAGCTCACAAAGTGACATACACATTTGTCGCGTACATGCCTGAATACAGGGGAGGTTTATTTTTCTCTTTTTGTAGACATGCAAGACATGCGTATCCTTACAAGTATGCATGTGTATTCATGACTCTGTGTGTGTCTGTTCCTAGCCTCCTGGAAAATGCAACAAACACATTTTCCTATTTTGTGGAGGGCCTGTCTCCATACACACACTACCTGTTCAGAGTGGTGATTTCACACACACACGGACAGACAGCCAGCCCCTGGGCCAGCCTGCGCACCACAGAGGACAGTGAGTACACACACAGACCCACACACACACACACACACTTTAAATGCACGCAAACTCATACGAGAGAGAGTGTGTGTGACATAATTAAGAGAAATGGAAAACAGCAAAAGAGAGAAGAAAAGAGAGAGAAATAACTAAAAGGCAGAAAATTAAGTAAGTGGGAGGAACAGAATAGGAGCTCCAGTTGAGATGAAACTGGAGATGTTGTTTTAGGAAAAGAAAACTGGAGAGAGGGAAGGAAAGAAAGAGATCTGCCATCTCTTTCTTGGCAGGGCAGAGAGACAAAGAGAGACAGGCATAGACATGGAAATGAAGGGGCAAAGGATGAAAAAGGGGAGAGAAAGGAGGGAGAGACGACAGCGAGAAGTGAGGAAAAGAAATGCACAGAGTAAAGGGAGAGAGAGAATACAAGCGATGAATGAGACAGAGAGATGGGTGAATGAAGCAGAGAGGGTGAGAGAGTGAGAGTCAGGGAGAGAGTCTGCAAGTGAGAAATGAGAGAGCGAATACTGTATGAAAAGAGGGTGGGGGAAGACACATCTGTCATTTGTTTTACAGGTGAGAGAAGAGGGAAAGAGGCCTAAAAAGTGATAGTGAAGCCAAATCGATGATATAGGGTAAAGGTCAGAGAGACAATGGTTAGAGAGGCAGCAAGAGAGAGAGAACATACTGCCAAAAAGAGAGGTGGTGGAGCGATTGAGAAAAAGGAAGACGAAATGGAGAAAGGGGTACAAGAGAGGGAGCGAGAGACACACTGAGAGAGCGAGATTTGCAAACTGTAAGGTGTGTGTGTGTGTGTGAGTGAGTGACCTAGCCAGTGTCATTGTGGGCTAATTGCTGTAATAGAATCATATTAGCCACTGGAACAGCCTCCTCAGTGCAAAGTTATAAATTAATTAGTACCGCGCTATTATCACATACATTATCATTAAGCAGCCGAGATTTGCATACATTGCATACACGCACGTGTGTACACACGTGAAGATGTGTTTGTACACATGTATTTACTGTATACACATACACACACACACACACACACATACACACACACACACACACACACACACACTCAGACAAACGCATGCACACAGACAGACTCTCAGAGAGAAAGCTCTTGTTACACCCTTTCCCATGTGTAGACAATTATGGATGAATTTGTGTGTGTGTGTGTGTGTGTGTGTGTGTGTGTTTGTGTGTGTGTGTGTGTGTGTGTGTTTC
>OOFE01016068.1:0-15455 GCA_900323365.1 Monocentris japonica
AAAGCTCCACTTTTGTCTCATCTGTCCATAGAACAGTGTTCCAGGAGTCTTGGGCATCATCCAGGTGCTTCTTGGCAAACTTGAGACGAGCATTCCTGTTCTTCTTGGAGAGTAGTGGTTTCCGCCTTGCTACTCTCCCATGAATCCTGTTTTTGCCCAGTCGCTTTCTGATTGTGGAGTCATGAACACTGACCTTAGCTGAGGCAAGAGAAGCCTGCAGTTCTTTGGATGTTGTTCTATGATTCTTTGTGACCTCCTGGATGATTTTATACTGAGATTTTGGCGGGGGTCCACTCCTGGGAAGATTACTACTGTTCCAAATTTTCTCCATTTGGAGATTATGGCTCTCACTGTAGTTTGGTGAAGCCCCAGAGCCTCAGAAATGTCTTTGTAACCCTTTCCAGACTGATCGATAGCAACAACTTTTCCTCTGGTTTCTTCAGGAATTTCCTTTGATCGTGGCATGATGTGCCTCTAGAACACCTTTGTGCTGACAACTTCAGTCTGATAGTACGGGTCAAAATAAGTGAGATTTTTATTAAAATGAATGATCTATTATTTATTATTGACATATTGGAGGGGTTGGCTGTAATCCAGCCTGTGTTCAATCAGCTGACTGAATTGTGTCTTTCATTGGGTTGACTTAAGGAGGGGGCAAAAACATTTTCACAAGAGAAGATTGAGTTTTGATTACCTTGAACATCACACAAATGAAAGAAGCAACAAACTTAGGTGTCATTTTCTTCTACCAGACTTCTAAATACGACTTGAACCCACAAAAGGATTTGACCAAATTAAATGTAAAAATATGCAAAATGGCGAAAATCCAAAAGGGGCCAAATACTTTTTCACAGCCTTGTAGACCAGGACAGGTGGAGGGGCACGCCCACATAGAAGAGCTCTGCTGTACTACTGTACAGCTGCTCCACCTTTAGGTCAGGAGCCAAAGCACAACACATTTATATTACTACGATCTACAAACAAGCATTATAACTATTGCAATAGTTATAAAGGCAATAAAGTCACACGGCTTAGTTTCTTCTCTACTCTAAAAACCATAAATAGCATAAGACTATAGAGTTGGAGATGCACAGGGCAGGACTGCATCAGTGGTTTGGTGTCAGTGAGCTCCTGCCTACACGCACACACACACTACTCACAGGATAGGATTCTACAGGTGGCAAGGTGCATACCTACCTCCAGGCGGGACCAGTAGCAGGTTCCCATACTCAAACACCATCCGGCTCTCCTGGGAGACATCCACCATTGTGGACAACTAGGAGTGTATCCATACATATACACAATAATAAGCCTAACTGCAACGTGGATACATAAATCTAACATTACCGTGGCTCTTTGAAAAATAAGTTTACTGACAAATGCAGCAAATTGTCTGATATTTTTCACAGACTGCTTAACTTAGCACTGTAGTTTCCCTTCGGCAGAGGGCGCTCTAGTCGCTAGATTGCGCTCATGTGCGATGGTGGAGGCAACAAACCTGATGCAATGTCTCTCACGAACGGTGGGCTCTCGAAACAAGGCCGCCTTGTACGAAATACAGAGCTGTGCATGGAAAATAACACTAACATCAGACAACATAAAGAACCGCCATGTAAAAGTAAATGCACCTTACTGTGACCAGCCAGTTAATGTTAGATAGCTATGTTACATATGCTATCATAACTTAGCCATCAAGCTAGACGTTACATAACTAGCTCTAGTTAGCTGTTAATTGAACTAACTGGTGATTCTAACGTTCACCAGCTATAATATTGTCAGGCATACATCCAGCAACATTTTACCTCAACTCAAGTGTAGCATAAATACAGTGGAGAGGATTTTGACATCCATGCCTCGGCAAGTTGACAGCTTTGCTGTTGCCTAGCTAATGTTAATATGTCGAGAACCCGCGAGGAGAGACCTTAGATAGCTAGCTTAGCTAGCATAGTTAGCTGCCTCGTTTGATTCAGTTATAACGTCCCTGCCAGACTAGTGCTGTCAACGGTTGGTTCTTAATGAGTTCTCAAACTTCCTTAAAACTTATTTTGATGCATGAAAACAGTAAACACAACTAGTTGACAGACAAATTTGATTTTTAAAGATATAACGTTACGTAACCCACTGATCACTAGATGGCTTTTGAACTTTGTGTAACGTTATAGCTTTAGCTCTTGTGTAGCAGGATCTTTTGGCTGTGTAACTTATTGCCCAGTTTCAGCTAAGAAGTAAATACATTATTATAGTTTTAAACAATGGACAAACAGCTGTAAATATCAGATATATGCACCAGAGAAGTCCATATGTACATGATAATGCTTTAATTTTCATAGAGGTCTGCTAAACTCCCATTTTTAAACCCTATGCATCCTAATTTTAGCCCAGTCGCTATAAACTATTTAGACGCCCTTTAAACGGCTAATCAACGTAAAATTGTTCAATGGGAATAAAGGGCCGCTTCCACAAGTGATCAATGAATGCAATGTTACCAACGTCTGTGCAGCAACAACCGTTAGTCAGTTGAAACAGTCACACCGACGGCTTGTTTCCGGGGAGGTTGTGCAGCGGTGCTGTTCTTGAACAGACCTCCCTTTTTCCGTCCCGGGAAAAATCGACTGGTACAACTGCACGAGTTTATAAACTGTGTCTTGTTTACCGCAAGGCTCCATACAACTTTGCGTGTTATTCAAGTCCTTTATTCATTTCTTACAACAAGAGGCTTTATTTTAGCGTTACTTTATTCCTGGTAGTAGTTCTCTCTCGTGGTCCACTTCTTGAGAGACAGAGGAGGGATGTCGCGCGGGTAAGTGTGGGGATCATTGCTTTACTGCAAAATGTGTTCAACGTTTGCTATGACCACAGGGAAACGTTTGACAGCTGCACTTGCTAAATTGTGATCAACGTTATAGATCCCCATTATGTGTTTTTGTGTTGTGCATCTGATTGAGAGCGTGAGTGAAACGGTTGTCGTCGGCCATGTCCGTTTAAAAGCCGTTGTTCTCTTGTGTTGGGGTAGAGAGCTGAAATCCCCAAACCCAGCTGTATTCCACAATCTGAATTTAAGGCAGGCAATTCCTATGCCCTCTCTTCTGACTGGCATCTTACAATTTGCAGCAAAGCACGCACGGGCATCGAAATACTTATGGATATCCTAGTTTAGCTGATAAAAATGTTGCGAGGTGGACATTTGCTCACAACCGCCGTTAGAGGCTCTCTACCTTGTGCACCAACAGTCAAAACGTTTCCTTGCGTGGGTGCTGATGGGGCTGGCTAGCCAAGTTAGCTAACGTTAGCTCTCTAACTAAGTTGCAATGTAAGTTATAACGCCATTGTTTATCGGACGTTGTCGTTAATCGATATAATGTGTTAAGAGTTGCGCATGCAGTGGTTCGTTATATAACGCTGTCTTCATTAGATTTGTGCTCATGTTAACCTTTTCCTTTGAGGCAGCTTCCAGCTATCTGCTTGCTTTTCTGCTCAGGGCAGTTAGCTGCCATAGCACAACATGCATGCTTGTTGAGTTAGTAGGTTGGGGTAAGTGACACAAGAGACTGAAAGTACCCTGTGTGCTCACATTTTTACAGATATTCTTTTTTTCATTAGTTCTTAATTTAGATAATATGAAACTTCAGTGATCCGTGTGGGGAAACTGGATCTATAAATGTGTGTGACATCACAGATTTGAAGGTGGAAAAAGAGCATATGTGCTTAAGAAATCTTTCTGGCTGAACCCACTTTTTCTCCACCCATGATAAAAATTGAACAGAATATTGTACGTCAAATTGAGTCATAGGGCTTTGTTCTGTTGACATTTGGACTTGACTAGACAATTTTTTCAGTCCTGCTTTTCAACTTGAGCTTAGTTTTGAGATGTTTTTATTAGCTCCTTGCACAGGTGATATTTGTTATTTATTTAGCTAATAAGGGGCTGGGCCACCCTTTGCCCCCTGGCCATAATACAGCCATTCAGAGCAATCATCAGACCTAAGGCAGTGCTTCCCATAGGCTCTTAAGTTAATTGTGGTGGTGAATGTGTGCTCACAACCCAATAAACACTTGGTGGTGGGCCTGTTTCATATTGTGGTGGGCCACCACAGATAAACACTGTAATGACTCCCACAAGATGGCTGCTATTACATGCCATACCATACCATTACAGATCCACCACCATGTTTCACTCAGCGGTCCAGGTTTTGTGCTCCTTACACCAGGTTATATTTCTTTGTGTGTTGGCCTCAGGAGTCAGACCTCTCTGAAAGCTGACACCTACTGCTGATTGTGTGGATTAAAGTGTTGCGGTGTGTAATATTTATGGCGTGTCTTCTCACATTCTGTGAGCTGATATGTGTTTGAACCACCTTCCCCCTCTTGCCTCTTCCATGTGCGTTTTTGTTTCTTCGTGTGTCTGCAGCATGGAAGAAGAGGGGGAAGATAATTTGTGCATTGACACCGACTCAGACACATCAGAGAAAAAGGACAATGCCAAGTTTAATCCCAAATGGAGTCAAGAAGAGGTGAGTGAAATGAAGACATTTAAAAATTGATACTTAGTAGTGCAAAAGACCAAAATATAATGCAGTGTGCTAGAGAGGAGGGCCAGGGGAAGCCTGAAGGTGAGAGAAATGGGTTACTGACTGTAAGACTGCATGCTTGAATCCCTGGACCAGCTTAAGAAATCTGGGTGGGGAATTGAATGAGCACCACTCATCCTTGCCTGAACAATTACTATGACAGTTCATAAACAAACATCAAGCAGTTTATGGGAGACCTTTTCTGGCCAAACTGTTCTAATCTCAATTCACCACGAAGCTCTAAATGTCTGTGTCTGAATTGTTGTTGTCTTCTAATGTGCAGGATGAAAATCTCAAAATCCTGGTCAACAACTTTGGAAAAATTGAATGGAATACCATCGCTAGTTTCTTACCAGTGAGTACTCTGGAGGAGAGAAAAAAGTATGTTGTTGTGCCATTTGGTAGCTGTTTGCATCCCAGGTCACAATTTTTGGTAACTTTTGAGGGGAAACACTTTCACTATCCATGAAATGACCAAATTATTGCACTTTGTTCTGGTGGGCGACGGTGTACACTAGCCAAAGAATGTAACTATTGCTAGCTATAATATTTTCATGGTGCAACGTTAGCTAGTAGGTTTACTAGCAAGCTAAGTGATGTAGCTACACCAAGTCAAATGTTAGCTGTATGTGGAAAGTTCCCTGCTACATATCTGGAACATTCCAATCTAGGAAGTTGTGACTTGCTCATATCAGATGGATGCTGGGTAGTGTAGTGTGCTAAACGTAAATGCGTTTAATCATAAATCCTATCAACGCAATTCCACCAAAAACAGGCAGAAATACATATCACTTCAACACGGGTGCAAAAAACTTCAACAATAACTCCTGTATTTTTGCTGTCACAGGGGCGGACAGACCAACAGTGTATGCACCGCTGGAGGAGGCATCTGGATCCTAAACTGGTCAAGGGCTGCTGGACCAGAGAGGAGGATGAAAAGGTGAAGAATGAGACACAGAGAATATCTGATAGACCTGGCTCAAATACTGTTTTTCAGTTACTTCATCGTGTTAACCCTCTGGAAGCACCAGCTAGGTGGAGTTTACTGCACAGGACAATGCAGATAATGCAAGACATTTTTAAACAGAACGGAACTTCTCTGTGATTTATGTTTTTCATGACACTATCCGAGTTGTTCTAATGTGTTAAACCCCATCTGGTCCTCCAAGCAGGGGCCTGTCTCACGAAGTTCAGCAAAGACAGGGTATCTTTGGATAGCTGGCTTCACAAAACCAAACATTGGCAATCCTGGATAACGGGTCTCACGAAGGTGGTTATTAACTTGCTCTGTCAACCAATCCAGCTATGAGCGCGTTCACCTAAAAGGGGCGGAGTTTGTAACAATTGCATGCAACATGTACAGATCCAGAGCAAATCGTTTATTATATCTTTAATATAATAAATCCCTATGGAAAGAAAAGTTGTTCTGCCAGTCCAGAACAGCCTTTCTTATTCTCTCTTAATTCAATAGTATTCCTCTGTACACTTATTTTTTTCATTTGATGTCATTGTTTTTGTTCATATTTGTTTTGTTAATGGAATTTTTGCATTATTAAATTATTAAAACAAAACAGTCCACTGTATCCTCCAGAGAGTTGATTGGTGAGGAGGCAGGCTTTTTATCCGTTTGGATCCGATAGCCTGAACATGCTCTGGAGCAGGATAGGCCTGCAGCATGAGTTACCATTGTGATATTCCCTGCTATAAAGTGAGCCACCTTTGTGAGTCTGAAAAGCCAGGGTTAAGCCCAAATTTAGCTTGCGAACCCAGTAATGTCGCTTCGTGAGACAGGCAAAACAAGTTTTAAGAATGAGTTGGCAACTCTGTAACAGCGACAGTGATAGTGAGAGAGGTCATGATGGAGAGAATCACTTTGTGTTTTGGAAAATTCTGAAATCTCATGTAACCTTTGTGTTTGTGTTTGTATGTTTGCTCTGCACAGATAGTTGAGCTCGTGGACAAATATGGTACCAGACACTGGTCTATGATTGCTAGGCATCTGGAAGGGCGGGTGGGGAAACAGTGTCGTGAGCGCTGGCACAACCACCTCGACCCACACGTCAAAAAGTCCTCCTGGACAGACGAAGAAGACCTGATCATCTACAAAGCCCACTCCATTCTGGGAAACCGGTGGGCCGAGATCGCCAGGCTGCTCCCTGGAAGGTGGGATGGTTAGCAGTTGTTTATTTGTTGAAATTGAATAAGGTGGATGGTGGGCAGTCAAGTGCATTATTTTGCTTGTTTTGTGTTGTCTTGACAAGGGGACGTGGAAACAGAAATATTATACAACACGAATCAGCCACCTGTTAGCACTCTGTCTCTTCTCTCCTCTGCTAATAAGACTATCATAAGACCTATTGCATGATTGCATGTTATGTTATATTGTATGGATACCCTAAAGGTCATAAGAATACATTATTTAGAGCCGATACAAATCAACGTTTTTAGATCTTTGAGAAATGCTTGTAAGAAATAGGAATATATCTGAATATCTTGTGTGAATTGTTTCGGTCTTTTAACTAATACAAGTTATTGACTAAATGAATATGGTCCTCTATGAGTTATTGCCGCTACCGCTAGTGCTTTAACTTCGGCAAAGGATTTCCAATGAAATATATTTGTAATTAAGTTATTTTTGAAAATTTTCCGAAAAGTATGTAATCTTATATCATTTCACAAAAATGTTTTATTAGTTTTTGATAAATGATGAAACAAGAGCTCTTTGTAGTGGACCTAGACTTCTGGACCTCACTCTGTGTGTATATGTGTGTGTATATATGTATGTATCGATATATCGATCTATCTAGGCTGCTGAGATATGAGGAAAGGTTTATTGGAGAGAACTTTAACACCTGTTATCTCTCGTCTCTTCCTCATTTTAAGTAGCATCTTTGCTCCGGTTGATGGAGCATAGACATTTCCCCTCATCACTTTTCCTGTTCTCTGATAAACATGAGTGTGGCAGGCATCAGATTGTTGTAAACCTCATATAAGAAACGAAGGATGATACAGAGGTGCTTATTTTCATTCCCTCTGGCAGGACGGACAATGCTATAAAGAACCACTGGAACTCCACCATCAAACGTAAAGCCGAGATAGGCTTTTACAAGGAAGAGAGCGAGAGCATTTCCCTTGATATTCAACAGCTTGATCAGGGAGAGGTACGCTACTCAGAGACTGTCAACATTAGCACGTATCATTACTAAAAGTCAGACCTGGGACACATAGTGTTTGCAAATACTTTGTATGCTTTGTCTTAGCCTTAGCGACACAACTGTGTGATTTCGTACATATGACAATAACATGAGTGCCACAATGTTTGGACAATTGCAAGAAAGTATTTGAAAGTCAGTATATTTCTTGTAATGGACTTACCTGATGCTTTGAACCCCACCCAGCTGGTGCTCCAAGCAGGTTAAAACAAACACCCACCCACCCCAACAAAGCAACCACTGTTTGCCCCAGGTCTTCTAACCACAGTCAACATTAATACCATGCCACACCATAGCCTCATCATATTGTACCACTGCCATGCTGTAATGTGTAACGTGCAGTTGCTACATTCAAACGGTTCAAGGAATGACCGTAACTTTTGTGGGTGTGTTGTTTTACAGGAGGACTTCAAGTGTGACGTTGTTCTTGACGCTGAGCCAGTACCGATGGTAAGAACGCTGTAGTTGTGCTTGCTATGTCTCAAATGACACAAAAACAACTCATAAGCACAGTAATCATCAATTTCAATAGTGATATCATGTTTTTGTTGTTCTCTATGCCCAGCCTATAAATATTGTCATATCAGTCAGTATATAGAATGTTATGAATGCTGTCTGTATCCATGACTGTCATAGAAAAATGCTTATACTTGTTATATTGTTTGCCAAGACGCTCACAGCTGGCACCCATGTTAACTAGTTAACTCCTGGACCTGTCCTGTAGATCAGGCATGAGAAAGAGAAGAAGCAGAGGCAGCGTCGGAAAGCCAAGCAGAAGGAGGTCTTCCCTCCTCCACAGACCTTGGAGTCAAGGAGAGCGTACTCCTCCTCCAGCTCCAGTTTGAACTCGGGCATTGCACCAGCAATCCAGGCGGCCAACCAGAAGACGCTCACTGAGGCAGCGCTAAGGATGATCGCTGAGGACATGCTGCCTCTCAGGTGACTATTACTGCTGATGACTGCAACAAAATGATTTTACTTCACTTTGGGAATATAAGCTGTGGCATTGTGTAAGCACACATATCATTTTGCTGGAGGATTAGTGCAGTTTCCTCTGCCTTGAGCTTTAACTTAAACAGTCCACTGTATCTTAGTATTTCTTGGAAAAGTCAATAGTATGGAGATGTGTGGCAGGTGAAGACGTAGAAGCCTAATCTGTAATTGCATTACGGTGCCCCCCTGCTGAGACCCCGTCACCCCACTACTGGCTTTGTTCATATAAATATCATTGCATTGGAGACAGTCTTTTAATGTGATTGTTGACATCTGATTGTGACGCTGTAAGATGTTTGTTTACATTTTTAATATTTGTGAACAGTGTAAAAACATACACCTGTATTTCAAGTCATGATAAGTTAAGAAGTTTCAAAAAGCTTTTTTTCTATCTACCAGTCAAACTCTGTAAGGAACGTGTGGATATTTCTAAATTAAGGTTGTCAGATACATCAAAGATTGTATCAATCTACGTATGTGCAGTCTATCATCTTCTCTTTGTTCCTCACAGCTTTGTGGAAGGTGCAGGCTTCAAGTCTTTCATGAGTGCAATCGGCCCTCACTTCAACAAGCTATCCCAGCGTACCGTGGGCCTGCAGCTCTACGATGATATGGAGAAAACCATCAAGCCCCAGCTCATCCGTGACCTGAAAACCTGCCTCGCCACCACCAACGGTGGGCAGGGCGTCATTCACGTCACCCTTGACCTCTGGGCAGGTGGACTCTCCCATCCAGTGGAGGAGCCCATTGTTGCTGTGCAGCTCCACTTTCTCAATGAAAGCTGGCAGGTCCGCCGCCCCACTGTGGCCTTCCGTCACCTCAGCCACAAGAACCTGAGAGTCGCCGTGGCCAGGGAGCTGGAAGGCGTGCTGCTGAGCTACGGCATCTTCCCCCACAACATTAGTTACGTCCTCACCAACGAGGCCAAGGGAGCCATGGCAGCGAACAGCTTGTTCTGCGACTACAAGATCATGTGCTCATCTTACAGGGGGGAACCTGATGGAGATGAGATCCTGGCGTTCCTGGGGGACCAGCTGTTGGAAACAGTGGAGTCCCCCTTCTCAGAGGTGGACATGGGAACCAGGACCAGCTGTGTGGCCACCACTCTGCAGCTGGTGATTAAGGAGGCGCTGAAGAACTCCAGGGTTGTGGAGAACCTGCTCTCCCAGGTCCACAATGTGGTGGCTTTCTTCAGGAGCAGCGCCTACTGGAGCGAGGTAGAAGAAATAGCTGTACAGTCGAATTGTATTTTACAGTTAAAAGCATGTAGCCCAGGCACAGAGAGGTCTAGTATAGTCTTTCTGTCTATACTAGCAGTGTAATAAGATGAAGATGAGGCAACAGAGCAGACTGTCATCTTTTTATGATTTGTTAATATTGGCCTCCATGTTGAACCATGTTAAAATGATAGCAGCAAAAACAAGGCGCTCGCTGTCCTGATAGTTGAACGTTTTGAAGTTGGAACATTAAAAAATAGCCTTGTCTTCCCTAAAGCATGCACATGAGGTTTTGGACATGCGTCTTTTTGCCTATTTAGAAGTACACATAAAGCTTTATTTAATAGTAATGCTCTACCCATATCCCCAGAAAATTCAATGGAGCTGTACATCAATGTGAAATCACCAAGTAGGGAGACAAAAACCTCTGGCTATAGAGACATGATCTAATTTCTACATCTAATTTCATAGAACTTGTTGACAGCAGAGATGGTCAAATATACAAAAGTCAACATAGATAGCATCATACCAGACGCAAAAGTATAAAATAGATGGTTAAATTGGGTTTACTGAAATTCTAAAACAAAAAAAATGCACTGCTTGAATCTGAATCTATGAGCAGGGAACAGGTTTTAACCTGTGGTTGGGTTTTTGCTGCTAAGCCCTTCCTCTCCAGGCCATATACACGGGGCACTGTAGTAAATGTTTACTACATTACATGACAAAGTGACCTGTCCTTGAGAAAAACATGGTTGAACGCTAAAATGTAGTGATATTCCCTTTTAAATATGACCTTCATGTATTTTTATTTCTCAGGTGCTGTTGAAGGAGTGCGGCTTGTTTCTGTCTCCTCCTGCCAGTAACTGCCGTTGGAACTCCATGATGGTATCCATACGTCGTATGGTCCAGGAGTCAGCCTGGAGTGCCATCATGACCCTCCTGACCCAGGCTCGCACAGAGGCCACCAACACAACCAGCGCCCCACCTCTGGTCCAGGCCAAGCGGGACCAGGTGGTTGATATCCTGGGTCTCCTTGAGCCCTTCGAGGAAGCCATCCAGGTAAAAGATGGTTATGACTGAGATGTATAATCAGCTCGAATGTGATTTTTTTTTTTTTTTTCATGCTTTTTACTGTAATTTCCTGACTTATTATGTCAAACTGATCATATCCTATGTGTGTGTGTGTGTGTGTGTGTGTGTGTGTGTGTGAATATACTGTAGATTGATCACCCAAGAATTTGTTTTTCGTCTTTGATATTATGTTACGTCTCACTGTTGGCCAAAATGGTATTGGTCTATTGGTAGAAACTGATGTGGGTACATTTCCTTTTTGCCTTTCCCAACCCAGGTCCTGCAAGGAAATGGGGTGACCATCTCCTTCATCATACCCTCCCTCATTGGCCTGGATAAGACCTTGGAGAACTATTCCACCAGCTATGCCCATTTCACCAAGGCCCTGCGCACAGGCCTCCGCACCCACTTCCAACGCCTGATTTTGCAGAGGGACCTGATCCTGGCCACTGTACTTGACCCCAGGATCAAACTCCAGGTATTGAATTTGGACAGATGTATGGGTTTGTTGTTAGGCTTGTGCTATTTTGCATCCCCAAACGAGAAAAAAGCTTACCAGAATATTCTATACTAAAAGCCCAAGGGAAAAGAAGTAATTTGTTCTGGGTTTATCACATTAGATTGCAGGTAAGCCATCAGAAAATGGTATAGTTGGCATAGCTTGAGAAAAAATATTTATATTTTCTTTCTTTCTGAAAAAGGAAGATTTAAAATGTAAAAATAAATAAAGCATTCAACATATTTTCAAATGTTAAAATACATTTAGCTGCATTTCTGCTCATGCCTCTGACCCAGGCAAGACATTTTGTATCACAGCTGTAACACCAATGTCCCATCTATGGTTGATCTATAAGAGTAAGGTGGCGTCACAGACAAATGTTCTTTCTCCTGATGCTGCAACAGTGCTGTTATACTCCCTGGTTCTAGCTGTCTTTAAGTGTAATCTGTCAAAAACTTTTATTTTCAATCCTCAGCCGTTCCCTGACGCTAAACAGGAAGGACAGACATTGTTCCTAACGCCTCCATCAAAGTTCCAGGCTCGCACCATGGTGGAAAATGCAGTGGGAACCTTGGAAGCCTCAGCTTCTCCCACTGTGGAGGCAGATGACGAGTTGAAAAAGAAGCAGGGCAACGAAGGGCCCAGCCAAGCCAACTCGACAGCGGAGGCCTCTGTTGCCAGCTCAGATGACATCATTGGCGATGGAAGCGACGGAAAGGACATCAAGCGCAAGTCCATCTTGAACTTTCTACAGCCCCCTGCAAAGACCATGAAGATGTCAGAACTGGACATGTTTCTGTCAGAACCGCTGCTAGAGGTCAACTCCAGTTTGCCGTTCTGGAGATCTGCTGATCGGTTCCCCCAGCTCCAAAACATTGTAAGGAGGCTGCTGGCAGTACCGGCCACGTCAGGGGGCTTTGACCGGCTCTATCCAATGGCCACATGTATCGTTAGGGCCAAGAGGAGCCGTCTGCCCCCCCACACCACAGAGAGGCTGCTTCTGTACAGAGACTCCATAAGGGGGAAGAATGGAAAGAAGCCCAATGGGGTCGCCAAGCATTGACGGAGCAAGTGACAATAGTGCCTAGGAAGTCTAGCTGTCTTGTCTTGCAACTTTGCCCACTTGCTTACTCCATACATGGCATATTTCCTTCATCGGGACCTTGGCATACTTACCTAATATATGTAATGCTTGCATGCCTCATTGGTGCCATTGATTGATAATCTGCGGAAAACGAGTCAACAGGAACCAGGAATAATCAACAACAACAGTTAGTCTGGTCATGGTTAGTCAGTGTTCTTCCATCATTGGTCCCATGAGGTCCAGGACTCAAACCCATTACTGAAGGGCTAATGACTTGAGGGATGTCAGGAAATGTACGAAAACAACCTAATGTAAATGGTTTATTTCTACTGACCTATGTATCTGTTTTAGTTGTTGTGCAGAGAGACATTGTGGAGGTTCACTTTGTCGTACACTGAGTGAGGTTTGGCACCTTTTCAGCTTTCTGTCAAATTTAATTTTGTGTTTCCTTTTCTATGGGTCAGTGATGCTTCAAGGGTCTGAAGTGAGATGTTGAATTGTTTTCACAAGAGCTTTGATTTGTAAATGATGATTATGTCAAACAGCCAGGCTTTTAAACGGTCAGATTTAAGTCAATATTGAATGATGGCCAATTGTTTTTTTTTTTTTTGTGTTTTAGTACAGTGATATTGATTGTTCATATTAAAGCAACTAACAATGTGAACTTGATGAAAGAATGTTACCAACTTAGTCTAACCATAGATGGATGTAAGAGCCATCCCTATAATCAATAAGGCCAAATAATGGTCAGCATCTTCATCAAGTTATCCTGAATATTGCTTTCATCAGCTTTCCAGGAAAAGGACCATATGCAGCTGATGGATAAACCTCTTTTCTTTCCAGAGAACGTATCTGAAAGCATAAAGCTAGTATTCTTTTCTCTTTAATAGTGTGCCTGTGGTTCAGTGTTTTCATGTCAAAGTACAGTACTGGGGTCTCCAAAGTCTCAGTAAGAAAATATTATTAAAATAACAAGGTAACAGGAACCTTGTTTGGTTGGAGCCCCATGAGGCCATACCTTGAGCAAGATATTAATAAAGTATATCAAAATCAAAAGTGCCAATGGAGGAATTGTCTTGATGACTTTGGGAAACCAATCTTTGATCAGGATGACAATTGTGAGTATTAGACTACCACTACCAAAGAACAATAATCAAAAACAAGCAAAAAAAAACTAATGACAATGTAACATAACAAAACGGCTCTTAGATGAAGCTACAGGCTTGATGTGAAGAGTACCTGCGATGGCCAGAAGAACCTCATATTAAGATTTCCGGTTTTGGCGTTTAGCCTTCAAAATAAAAGCTCGAAAGTTTACACGCGTATAATTTATTCTAGCGCTGTCCCGTAGCTTCCGTCCGATATGTCAGATGCCATTAGCGATTGGCTGGACAAAAACTGCGTCAGACCAAAACACGATAGCAGCTTGTGATTTACTTCCGGAGTCACGGTCCTCGCTCTTCCATGTGCATGTGCTGTCCTGGGAAATGTAATCATATAGTTAACGTTACTATTATAAATCCTCTGTGAGGGAAATAAGTCCGATGTATGTACCCCACTTGGTACATTAGCTGGGAGCAGAACGGGTTGGCAGGTCGAGTAATGTTTCTAGCACAGTCGTCAAAAAGTAGCTGATGAACTAAGCCGTTTCTTAACATAACCGATACCAGCGTTACAACCGAAAACCAGTTTATTTTAACTATGGCACTGTATACGAAAGCTGCCGAGGTTCTGGAGAAAGCAGAGAGGAAGCAGGGCGCTTTGAAAACCTTGGTTTATGACAGCAAATTTCAGAACATCAAGCAGCTCTTTGCTCTGGTGTGTGAGACACAGAAGTATTCAAACATCCTGCAGGAGATCATCGAGTCCACCAAGCTGCTCAAACAGACCAAGCTCAAAATGAACCTGGCCAAGGTGCTTGTGTATGACCTGCTGATCGGCCAGGGGGTGAAGTGCGGCGGATCCTGGAAGGCTATGATGATGAAGCATCGCTCCAGGCTCCAGGCAGAGCTGGCCCGCATGAAGATCAAGCAGAAGGTCAGCAGGAATCAAGACCTGCTTCCAATAAGTGTCCAGCAGCAGGAAGGCGACCAGCTGCCGAGGTATGTGCGCGTGAACACCTTGAAGACAACAGTAGAGGATGCCGTTGACTACTTAAAGAGGGAGGGTTTCACCTACTTGGGAGAGGCCTACAGGCTGGAGGACTTGAGCCTAAAGGCCAAACACTTTGTGAGGGACCTGCACCTTTCAGACCTACTGGTCTTCTCTCCTAAGATGGACTTCCACGACCACTTCCTGTACAAGGCTGGGCACATAATTCTGCAGGACAAAGCCAGCTGCCTCCCTGCCTATCTCCTCAACCCCCCGTCTGGTACCCATGTCATCGATGCCTGTGCTGCCCCTGGCAACAAAACCAGCCACTTGGCAGCCATCATGAAGAACAAAGGGAAACTCTTTGCCTTCGATTTGGATGCCAAGCGTCTGTCCACCATGTCCACTCTCCTGCTCCGTGCAGGGGTCACATGCCAGCAGCTGGCCAATCAGGACTTCTTGAAGGTGGACCCTGACAGCCCTGAGTTTAAAGATGTGGAGTATATCCTACTGGATCCCTCATGCAGTGGATCAGGTAGGACAGTGTCCTGGTTTGTACTCCTGTAGGGATGAACAGACACAGCACTCTCTAAATTAAAAGCTGATCCTTGATTGTAGTGTTAGTGCCATATTTGATATAACAATAAAGGATCAGTGTTTAATGGAGAGTGTCGTGCCCGTTTATCCCTGTGGACTTGCTGCCAATTTAAGCTAGCACTC
>OOFE01016072.1:0-14373 GCA_900323365.1 Monocentris japonica
GTTTTACTGCTGCTGTGAATGTTGTATACATTATGACTGTCCCATGGGTGTGGGCCTATATTCTGCCATATGTTTCCCCTGGTACTCACACTGGGTCTTATGGTTTGATGTCACTGTTTCATTTGCTGTCTCTGGCTACCATTGACGACTCCCTTTTTTTCCTCTTCAACTCACATTAACGTAGCCACCATTGAAGCAGTTGAGGCAAAAGGTACGCATGGCTGTGTGGCTCAGCCCTCGTGTTTGTTTTGTATGTCTTGTTCACCCTTTTGAAAACTTGAACTTTTCCTTGTATTCTTGTTTTTTTTTTTTTAAATTGTTTTTCAGTTTCACCAGTAAGTGTTTATGTCACAAATGAATGTAGTACTGTATCTTACTATATCAGTGGCTGCTCTTGCATCATCAGTGCCTGTTGCATATAATAAATATAACATAATAAAAACAATTTATATGACACTTTTGAAAGTGGAGTTACAATGTGGCTTTCAAGCAGTAAAACTGATTGATAAAAGCTAATAGGATAAACACTAACAATGCTTACATGAACTGAAAATTAGCTTGCTGGAGAGAAAAACAGGCAAGTACAAGAATTAATGGGCACAAACAAATGGTATGAAAGACGGTCTGTAAAAATGTGTCTTAAGATTTATGATTTAAATGACTCATTTTGCCAGCATTAGCTCCCCAGGCTTGGTAGAGCACAGTAGAAAAATAGTCCCTGCAAGACAAAAAGCCCTAATATGAGCTAATGTAGAGCAGGTTTAGGACCGGGATAGTCCCTTGTTGACAAGCGGCTGTTGGCTGAGGTCACCTGGGCTGGAGGTTCCGAGCAAAGTGTGGCTCTCCACCCAGAGAAAAGCCTGCTAAGACCTGGCTCAGATAAGACTAGGGACTTCCCTCCCCGGGATATTTTCAGAGGCTAATCCTGTTATACCATTTGGCTGTTGCTGCCCCTCCCTGTTGATGTGCTACCCGTGGCACTTACGCAGTTATTGGTTCAACACAAGGCCTCTACCATGAAAACCACTTGTTTTGCTCAGTACAATAAATGTAAAGGGGTTTGTCCCGGTCGCATTGGTGCAGAGACGAATCAATTGTAATAGCACATAGTTAGGGCAATACAACTTCACAAGCACAGTGCATTCAGGCAGCATGACAATACATTTATATATGATTAATGTTGAGGAGTGTCAGGGCTTCATTGTCAGATGGCTGGTTGTGCAAGAGTACCCTTGAGTCCCTTGTTTGTATGAGTCATGAGCCTGTAAATCCTTCACCTCAGGGTGTTCATTCTCTGTTTAACTTGACAACTTAAATGAATGCACAGTTTGTCTGAACAGTCCTTGACGAGTCTATTTTTTATTTGCACGTTTTCTCTGTCTGGTTTCCTTGGCTGTTGGGACCTTACCGTAAGTCTAAGTGTGAGGTGTTTTTATGCTGTAGCTCATCCCACTGGTGTTCGGACACTATGAGTCATCGCTTACCTGTGCATGTTTTGTATTCACTGGTCGTCTGTACTGTGCTAGACAGATACTGTGTTTTGTGTTTGCACCACGAACCTTGAAATTCCAGTTTGATTTAGGCTGTTCAAAACAAAAGCTAAAAAAAATTGCTTTACCAGCAAGATACTTGTAATGACAGAGCAGTGAAATACCTTAAGTGTTTCTCTCTTTCGTGTCGTTTCTGCCCTCTAGCCATTCAAGGCTTCTCTCCCACGAGGAAGATTCGTAACTTTGAGGAGGCCCGCGGTCTGGACAGGATAAATGAGAGGATGCCGCCTCGCAAAGATGGCCAGCAGCCAGATGGCACCGTAGTCAACGCCAACGCCCCCAACAAGAACGGCACTGATGGATAGGCAGACAGAAACACACCACCTTCAACAAACCCAACCCAAACCCCCCTGACTCATACACTCCAATCTCTCTGTCTCTCTCTCTCCCTCTCTGTCTCTGTCACTCTCTCTCTGTCTCTCTCTCTCTGAGACTGCCTGTCCATCTCCTGCTCAGACAGACAAAGGAACTGGACACGCCAGTAGATTAAAAAAATCAAGAAGGCCGCAGCGCTGGGAAAATGCTTTCAGCTGCTGAAAAATACAAATGTATTATGTGGGGGGGGAAATGGAATCTTATTTTATTTATTAAAGGAATTATATTAGATATATTCTGTGAAATAGCGACAAATTATTGAATGAAGACATTTTATCATTGTTCAAATGTATACTGCACACCGAAGCTATAACAAAGACAAAGAGAATGAAAAGAATTTTGTAAATTTGAGTTGATTAATGATACAGATCAATAGACTGACCCCTTATTATCCAGGAGTTCTAGTCAGGTTTTTCTATTGTTGTCCTCTATGTGGTTGGTAAGGGAAAAATTTGGCCATTTGGATCTTGCAAGCTTCATGTCAAGACATCCGAGGCATGCAAGGTTACAAATGCTGTGCAGTGTGTGCTTATGTGTGTGTGTCAGTTGAAAGATACCTGATATGTATTGAATGGGGGAAAACGTATAAGGGAAATAGATTATATCAGAAAGTTATTTTATACCGTGAGCAGTTTTATTGTTATAGTTTTATTTATAAGTTGTCCAAAAAACTTTGACGAACCCCCAAAACCCACTGAATGGTCAGAAAGTACCATTTTATTTTGCAACCACGTCACTTCTAGAGTAACAACAATTTCCTCCTGGATTTGCAATCGATTCATCAATGAAGGACATTGTTAAATTGAAGGATCGATGCTTTGTGTCACTGCTAGTTGCTTTCGCTTGCTGTCACACTGTTACTACCTGTGGTCACTTGATGGCAGCTAGGAAAGCTAAACTCTGCTAAACCAAAAGGGATGTACAGCATAGTCTTAGTCCATTTCTAGAACCAGGCCCGTCAAATACTCTCGCATCCCACTCGGTTGTGGTCTTTCTCGAACGTTGAAGCCAAGCTGACTTCTCTGGGTTGAGTACTGTGCATGGACATTTATGGCATGAAAAACCAAACTGACACAACTACAAAAGGACTAGTTTCCTCGCCAGTTGCCCTCTTGGACAACGGAGGACACATTTTGCCCTCGAAGCAGAGGAACTGCCGGCAATACCGTCCTAACATGGACCGATGTTCATTATTGTTTAGGAAATTTCAGTGTATTTAACAGAATTATGGCATTTAGACTGATTTGATGTTGTTGCTCTCTTGTCAAACACTAAAAAAAAAAAAAGGGGTGTGCTTTGTGGGCTTTTCTTTGTTTCTTGGCTAAAGCTGTATCAGTGTCTCCATCTATTGTTGATTATATGCAGATGTTTTCTGAATTGTGATATTATACTGTACGCGCATAAAATAAGGGAAATATTAGACTGAAATGACAGCACTTGGACAATGCTGACTCAGTCCACTGCTACCCAGTGGACTGAGTCATTCCCACTGGGAGGGATCGTGTTATGAAAGGTACCGCCGCCTCACTGGCAGTTGTCTATCAAGGCCTAACAGTACTGTAATCATCTCAACCATGGCTGACTCATATTTCTTCTTCTTTTTTTTTTTTTTTTAAAACCAAACCACACATGGTCATACCAGGCTGGGGACCATTAACACTTAGCAATTGCTGCACTGAGATTGCTGTTTTTTTTTTTTTTTTTTTTTTTTTTTTTTCAATACAGCTCTGTTCTGGTCCCAACACCTCCACTCCTCTTCACACCCACTCCCAACCCTTTAAGACTTGGCTTTCTCGGACATACAACCAACTTAACTGGTGCTTCGACACACCTGACTGTAATTCTGTTGTCTTCTATCATTCAACAAAGAAGAAGAAAAAAAAAAAAGCTTTAAGATTTGCTATTCTCTTGTGAATTTACCCTTTTTTATAAGGCATTTGCGCTCATGTGCCATGCCACCTTGGCCACACATGTCAAGATGTGTGTGTATGTGAGAGTGTTTGTGTGTGTGACTGTGTGTGTGGATGGTGAATGGAGTGAAGCCAGGACAGTGTCCCATTCAGGCATATGGAGAGATTAAATGTCAGTAAAATTAATCTTGATATCCATACTGTTTCCAAAATATCGTCGTTCGCCGTTATTTTCTGTAGACTTCTGGGAAATGTTCCTAAAGCTTAAGTATTTGGGTTTACATTCAGTTGCTGTTGAAAAGAGTAAGGCTTTATTGGGTGAGCCATACGGTATACTGACCTCCTGTTAGGTCCTATACATATCTTGCAGAATGTAAAAATTATTATTCGTTAAGAATCTTTCAATAGATGTAAAAAAAAAAAAAAAAGGGTGAGAAATCCTTTAAAGTACCGTACTTGTCATGCGAGGCCATGAAATCTTTATCTACGTAGATGTATCACTTCGAAAAAATAATAAAATTCAAATACAGTGTTTTACTTGCCTTGTCTTTTTTGATTCATATTTGTTTTTTCACGTCAAGCTGCAGTACGCAATTTCACATGTTGGCGGCCCCAAACAGCAGCCAGATGAAACTGAATTTTTGAGGTCAAACGGAAATATTGTAACGCAACGGCACGCTCATGTTTACCAACCCGGCCGATCTGTGGTCGACTTGTCACTTCCTATGGGTGGAGAAGATTTCCCACCAGTAACCATACCCAACACTAGAATTTTATTTGGGCAAATAGGGTGAATCTACAGCGTCTCAATTAGCGGGGATTGGATGCTCTTCTCTGTTCCAGATCGACCTGGTGATTTAAGATGTATTTTTATATAAAAATCTTGCTTCGCAGACTCAATAATGCATTTGTATAGTGTTTTATGAAATCAATTTTTTCCCATCACTTTTTCCCTTTTTTGTTTTTGTCACCATTTTTCATTTGTACAGTTGCACACGTTCCTACCTGAGAGCTTTCCAGTACAATCACAGTCTTCTGCTACTGGACACTGACCAGCTCCCCCAGTGGAGCAGATGGGAGGTGAAGTACCTTGCTGTGAAGGGCGGCTCAAATGTTGTTTAGGTAGGGGAAAGCGTTCTCCTCATTCACTTTCTCTTCTGATCACAAGTCCTTTAACCTCTAGGCTACCACCACTCATGTTAAGGTCTTCCTTTCCATAGCACAAGACATTCACAAAAATGTATAAAAAGCATGTATTTTGTTTCTGATGCTGTTGTTATTAGTAATGCTGCAACAGTTCTACATTATGCAGTGCATTTACAAAATATTATTACTCAGTACTGAATGTGAAACCTGAATATTAAGCTCACATGATGTTTGATACTGAACCGACCTGTTCAGGGTGTCCCACTCACTAATACAGTACTCAGTAGGGACAAGCAGCAATGTGATCAGCGTATTTAGCAGAAATATATTTATTTGGTGGAAATTAGTACAGCACCCACCTATGTGCACGGCCGACATAGGTCAAATACCAGATGGTGCGCTTTGCAATATAGGACATTACAATGAGAGAGTTACTTTTCTGTGCACTTCAAATGATTCAAATACTATTGAAATGAATCAAATACTGATTGACTATTAATCCATATATGTGCAGTATTCTATAAAGTATAAAGTGTATGAGGAGATTTGGCTCATAGTTAAGGCCACAGTATCTGACCTGAAGGATAAAAAAAAGTGCCTATTTAAAAGAAGTTTGTAATGAGAAGTCTTCAGTGTATGGTTCGCCTGTGAAACAACTTAAACCACAACTTAATTAGTCTGCCCGTTCATGTCATTGGTACAGACACACTCTTTGGTGCCTTAGACAGGACTGCAGTGGAAACAAAAAAAAGTTCTTGAGAGCATGTAAAGCTACTATGCTCAATTCTTTTGGTTGCCGTCAGACCCACGTTGGGGGCAACTGGGCAGAGATGAGAGTCTTGCACTCCCTTTGGTGTCCATTAGGTGGCACTGTGTCGGTTATCAGACCTTCGGTGGTGGTATTGGCCTCAGAGCCTAGGGGAGAAAAAAAAGAGGAATTAATTGACTGATGATAGCCCGCTCTATAATGACAGATCGTCACATGTTTCACAGACATGTTTAACAGATTTGGTATTGCAAGTAAGTTAGTAATTAACAAGTAAGTAGCATTCAGTAGCATTCATCAAAAGTAAACAGAAAATCACTAAAATTACTTCAGAGCTTACTATGGACCCTAACGATGGATGGAACTGATCTCCAATTGTGGGGTCATACAAACATAATGACAGTTTCAACACGTAAGTAGATTGTAGAAGTGGGAAGTATGGGGAAAAACTGAATACCAGCATTTATTTTACCAGGGTAATACATACATGTATGTGTGTCTAAGGGTATGATCACACCCACAGTTTGTTTCTTTAGTTAGAACCATGCATTTTTGTATTTGGTGTGATAAGTTGATGCTGCCCAATTACAAGTGAAACGGTGAAGTGGCATTTTCGTTGGTTGCACAGGTTTTTTTCTCACCTGTGCCCGTTTATTTTGGTATTTTGGTGACTTGACTTGACTGTGCCCAGGTGGGAGGAGCGGCGGAGTAAGGGGTATGTCAGTAACAATGAAGCAGTGCAGTGCAATTTTGGTGTCAATGATTACGGGGTCTAAGGTTGCAATCACACCTACAGTTGGTTTTCTTTGGTCCGAACCGTAGTCGAAAAGTTTGCTTTGTCTCATTTTTGTATTTTGGTTTGAGTAGGTTCACACTGCCCCATTACAAGTGAAATGGGACTTGTGAACAAAACGCACAAGTAGCTTGTTTATTGGACAGAGTTTTGGTAACCGGTTATTCTGTGAGCCTGGGGTCAAACCAGATCCAATTCCGTTCCCATAACTTTACCTAAGCATGATGGACTTGTTTGCGCTCTTTGCTGTAATTTACCCTCTTTGGTTTTCATACCAGTTGAGAACACAGGAAGAAATAAATGAAATGAATCAGTCGAGCTTGACTTAGTTCGTCGGCACCTCATCACTTGGATGAGAAGCAAGACCAACATTTTCAGGCATTTCTTGAGTTCGAACGGCATGCCAAACATGCTTGGTGTGAACGTGCCCTTAGAAGCATAAGAACTGTGTGTAATGCGGCGATCAAGTCCTCTAAATTCCTCAAAGAAAAGAGTTACCTGACGTGCAGCCATGTAGTTCTGGCTGGGGGGTTTAGGTCTGTTCCCTGCTGGAGGTGGTGGAGGTGGAGCTCCCCTGGGCTTTAGTCCTCCAGTCTAAAATTGTCAGGCATTTTATCAGTGCACTCTACCAAGCTCACATCTGAAGAGGTGTCATATTCCAACTCATTACCTTTGGCACTGCAGTGTGTTGACTGGGAACCGGCCCTTGGCTATGGCGGAAAGAAGGGTTATCCAATGCATGTTGCTTCATTTGGGTGTGCGTGCTGTTGGATGTGAGAGAGACTTAAACTGCTGGTTCTCAAAGCTTACAAAAGGTGAGGATTACAAAAGCGTGACGTTACTCCTTACGTTGGCAACATGGGGCTTTGTCGTTGTTTCCAGACGAACCCTACAGCCCCGACAATAGCGCCCAGTACCAACAGCGAAATGACCGCTGCGATGGCAGTAACAGCCCCTAGTAGAAATACAACCGACATCGGCTCAGGTGCAATAAATGCAACAGTACGTGATGACATAGCAAAAATATTTGAGTTCCATGTTAATATTATATTTGTTGAGTCTCGGTAGGTCTTACCAGTGGAAAGGCCACTGAAATTTCCATCCTTTGAATTACAGTTAGGAGGAGCCCACCCAGGTTCACACTGACACTCAGCTCTGTGATTACACACCTGCAGAACACAAAGTAGATGATGCTTCTTTCATACAAGTAGGTTGTATCGTTCGTTTGTGAATTTCTGTACATTTATTGCAGTTGGCGATTAAAGTATGTGATTGTGATCATGTTGTACTAAGACTGGACAGCGGCAGCCTGCACTTACGCCATGGCCTGGGCATTTTGCTGAACAGTTAGTAGCTCTGTAGGCTGTCTGAAGATCCACACACTCATTTTGGCTGCACACCTTGAAAAAGGAGACCGTAAATGACATTGACCAACTCCATAGATGTTGGTTAGTTAATCTCACACTTTGACACATACTGTACAACTAACTGGGGCTGAGAGGTCCCGTTACCTTTCCGTCCCCACATTTCGTTCCGGTGTCCACCTGGCCATAGTCGCTGTTGTAGTCGTCGAAGAAAGCTGCCTTGCAGTTACCGAAGGAGACCATGCGGCCATAATTTGGGTTCGTGTTACCATTGGTGCAGAAGAGCTTCCCACACATCACATCTCTGCAGGGCAAACAGAGTTGTCAGTGTGTATTCTCTTTGAGCTATGGTACTCAAGCAAAATTACACTAATTCTGCTGAATGACAAACCTCATGTAAGTAACAGCAAGTTGCAATGGAACAATTCATTGTGACACTGACATTGCATATCAGGATGGAGATAAACGTCCATGAATCCTTACAAAAAAAGTCACTTGAAAATACAGATGTGAAGTCAAAACCACGTGTGTTTTGGGATACATGTTGGTTTTAATCCCAAATTCGAAATGTTCACATCACACACGTGCTTTGAATTCACGTCTGCATTTTCACATGTAACATTTCTGTAAGGGTACTAATAAGGAACTCTTGCAAAATACGATGCCATGATTTGCTGGGACTCACTCAGCTTGGCAGGGGATGTACTGGTCCTTTGACGGCCGTTTGCAGAAGGCATAGAAGAGACCTCTTTTGTTCTGGTCATAGCAGTACTGACTGCCCAGTTCAGCAGCTGATGATAGAGAGGTGAATGCAAGCTTTATCTGTTTGTTATTTCGAGCAAGGTCATTCATATTCAACAACATTGTCCATTTTTACTTTAGGTTAGCTAGATAGATTGCAAGTTGTTGTCAAACTTTGTGTTGCATAGCAACGACAATGATGTAATGCTCCTTGCACCCTGTGCATGCTTGCGGCAGGTTGGCCTAGCGGTTAGAGAGACCGACCCATCACCGGAGGGTCGCTGGCTCGATCCTCAGCACCACCAGGAGGGCACATTCCAGCAGTGAGCTGGTGATTGAAAAATGACTGGTGCCACAGCTACGGTGTCCACCAACACTGCCGAAGTGCCCTTGAGCAAGGCACCTAACCCCCAACTGCTCCAGGCGCGCTGTCCGGTAGCTGCTGCCTGCGCTGTCCTCTTACCGGAAAAGTGCATGTGTGTGGGGTGATGTGTGTATATCTAGTCAGAGGTAGGATGCGAAGAAAGAAATTCACTGCATATGTACATGTGTTAGTGCCAAATAAAGTTGATTCATCAACCAGTTCTTCTTCTTCTGTGCTACTAGCGCTACTAAACGCCTCCCATGTGATCGCAGCCCACTGGACTTCACTAAGGATGAAGACAACTTTTTTCTTGCTTAAATTGACATTGTGCACAGCTAAAAACTATCAGCAGGTGAATAAGTGGTTGTTGGCCTGAAATAGATTCAAAATAAATTATTGGATGAAAACCAATACCAACTTTGGATTACTAAAAGGTCTCTCTTCATACCTTGGATAATGCTAATTGGGAGCCAAACTCCCAAAACATCAGTGTAATCCTTTATGGAAAAAAAAAAAGTGTTCTATTTTAATCTGAATTCTTCTCTATTTTAAGTGAATACTACTACTACTATTGTTACTACTACTGTTACTACTACTACTACTACTGTTATTACTTCTACTAGTATTACAAAGTCACAAAGTGCTGTAAAATACAATAAATAGAAGGAAGGCTCCATTAGCCCACAGCTCACAGTATAAAAAGAACACAATATTGGAAGGCATTCTATCAGCAACAGGGGTTCGACCTCGAAGATACCTACTAGGCCCATACATCTTGACACACTGATCTTCCCTCTGTGGACACTGGCCATTGTAGCAGTAGCCCAGTCCTCCATGACAGGGGAGGCCATTCACAGAGAAAACATCCTCAGGACAGCTGTCGCTCTTCCCATCACAATACTCTGCCAGATCGCACTCATCGCTCTTTCTACGGCACTCCTGGGATGAAGGCAAGATCTGTGGAAATGTGGGAGTCACGTCGAGATTGATCAGGTTGTATAATGTCCAGGGTTGTGGAGGATAAACCCACTTGAGCTAACTACCAAAGTTTTTATTTGCAGAATCACCTTTCTAGACTGATATAAATCTTTATTAGATCAATTCGCCATATACATCTTAGTAAGTAGTGTCAAACTGATCAAAGTTATATGACGATAGGGCCTTTTAAGGAAAAAACGCTGCAGGATTTAGTTTGTCTGAAAAGGTTTACCTCAAATGTGATTTATTTATGAGCTTTTGTTGGTTGAGCAATGAGGTCTGTGAATGTTTGTAGTATGCCATATGCCCACTAGAGGGATGTAGCATTAAAGAAGTTGGAGCAGATAAAGTAACCACAGCAGCAGGCAGAATATAAATAATAAAATGAGAATAAACACAAAAGAGAAAAATATTTAAAAAATAAAGTGAAAATAATCTAAATAATCACGGCAGCAAATGCATTACAAATAATACAAAATAAAAAATAAAATATATAAATAAAAACAAAATTAAAATAATCCTGGTGGCAGGCACAATAGAAGGCTATTTACTCACCTTACAGTCCTCACAGCACTCGCCCGCAGAACAGTGTGATCCTTGAGTCAGTCTACAGGTTGTGGCATTGCAGCACGGGTTGGTGCATTCCTAGGTGAACAACAAACACTCATCGGGTAATTATCACAATAATTAGAAAATCCCATACAAAATGCCTCTGGCAAGGTACCAGTCTGGTAAAGTTCCTGTAGTAGTAGCATAGACGCTGTACATAAACATGCATGTGTACCAGGACTGAACAACAGTATTTTCCTGTTCCTTTTTCACTTTTCACACATTTCTGGACATGCATAGAGTGACAACCCTGAGGAAATATTTTTATGTCAGTTAGCTAATTGACTAACTGACTTTCCGTTAGTCAATTAATAATTTTGACATCACCTCCTCCTCGCCCCATAAAGAACTTGTTCAGTCCACAAAAGAACATAATGTTTTAATGACTGAAACTTGTGGCAAATGGAGCATAGGGCATCAAAGTGTTTTGAGTCATCTGCGCCCATACAACTACGATGTGCCGCAAACGCTAACAAGCTAACTTGACTGAATGGACATCAAGATGAGGCCATATTTTAGTCCAGTTCAGCCATCGCTACAGAAAGCTGGCTTTACCTTGAGCAAAGATGACTGGAGCTGCTAACAATGTTGCAAACAGTTACCTCTCACTGCTACTTTGGGCCGCCAATGACTGAAATTACAGTTAAATAGTGCAGGATTAACTCTCTGGGAACTATTTTTAAGATTTTTGGCAATCCTGTGGCAGATTGACCTCCGCCACTTGGAAATGTTCTTGTGGAATTCCTATGGTACGTGATTCAGGTATCACAGGACAATCTAACTGTGTACCTTAATGCCTGCGCTACACTACCACAAGACCTATGGTGTGTGGTAACATTTAAGGTACGTTACCACAGAATTCACCTGTCCTGGGACACCTAATTCAAGTACAACAGGAATACCACAAGAACATTTATATTTTTAAAAAGTTCCAATGTATCAACCTCATTGTTGTGCATTGTCCATCAGATTACGATAAACCATAGTAACGTTTACATCCTGCAATGACAATTAAAAAAGCAAAGGTTTTATAGGACTGCCAGTATTGCCAATTTTGACTAAAATTTAGAGGCTGCAATTTCTTCTTCTAAATTCCTTGAAGGGTAGGCATTTTAGACAGCCTACTAAACAAGGCATTCTTGTATTGTACAGAATATCTGGCTTAAAATGAAAGCTGCGTATCACAGAAAAATCTTCCATTTTTGTTCAAACCAAGCAAACCCTAAGCTTAGCATGTCATTCATCCTATACCTGCACAATTTGAAGACCGGTGGAGGCAAAGCTGTCTTGTCTTATCTGGCTTACAGGTCTGAGCAGATCCACAGCTCTGCATAACTCTTACTGGAATGATAATTACACATTGTTCTGTTATCATATGCTGTCATATGCTCATATATTACATGTGATGCTACTTGAAGATGGACTATACAATGGATTTCAAAAGTCTAGACGTCCTTTCAAATTGTCTAGTTTTCATTGCCTTGAGGCCTGAAATGATGTGGGTGTGTAAACTTTTGATACCCACTGTAAGTACTCTGTTATGCAGTACTTAACAACCAGTACTTTGATGGTTTAATTTGAGTGTCAACATGTAACTTCACGCCAATGTAACTCTTCAGTTTTGAGCGGAAGATAATTGTCATGTTGTCATGGAAACATGTTGGTGCATGTCAGAGGTATTCTGCAGCCTCTACCTCTGGGAAAGAAAAATAGTCAACATCAGGCAGAAAAAAATGTTTAGTCTTTCTCTCAAAAATGGAGGCAGATATGTCAGACTTGAGAACACACAGTCACCGTGTTAAAATCAACACACCATGGATAATTGCCTTTCACTCACAGACACTCAGAGATACTGTATTTCAAAGCATTTGACACATCACTCCCAAAAGAGTCAGCATGTTCTTTGTAAACGTGTGATTGTTGATATGACCTGAATTGCACATTGCCTGTGAATGATATACTATGATGGTAATAAGAGTAGTGACGTGGCCTAGTGGTAATGGAGGAACCCTCCTCTAAATGAACATCCTAGGATCAATTCCCTGTGGCCCCAAGTGTCTGCCCTGAGAAAATTTCATTGAGCAAGGTTTGCAAAGGTAAGAGCACACTATATCACCAAAATGACCAAATCAGGATGCCATGCTATTCACTAACCGTGCACAGTGACTGAAAAGCTACCTAACAGCACTGGTCAAAAAAATGAAGCCTCTTTGTGTCACGGGTAGCTTACTGGCCGATCCAAGCGCAGAACACAGAGGCAGAGACCGGTGAAAAGGAGACACAAGGGGGAGCTAGAGGCACGGCTGTGACACTTTGCACCTTGAAACTTTCAGTTGGTGATGAAGAGAGCAATTTGCTTGCACAGTGCTCTTTTCAAGGGCTTGTGAAAACATCAATAGAATATCAAAGTCAATTAAATCTTTGGATGAAGGTGTGTGTGGTTTGTTTACCTCCAGAGTGCCGCAGTCACACTCCTCTCCATTCTCCACAAAGCCATTCCCGCACACCGGAGGAGACAACAGAGTGTGGTAGTCTGGTTTGTCCAGCAGGCAGTTGGGGCTCCGAGACGTCAGGTACTGGTCATAGTTGCTGCTGCTACAGCTACTGAAAGACCTAGGAATGTCCCAGCTGAGAAAAAAAACAACACAATCTCCTTATTACCTCCATGGTCTTTGAACTTCCGACCAAACAATCCTATCTTTAAAGTTCACCCAGACTAATGAAACACTTTTTTTTTTTTTTGTCTTACCTGAGGGCTGCTGCCATAATACAGCTGTTACCAGAACAAACACAGCCACTGGAGTCATCATGGTCCATGCCCAGGTTATGGCCCATCTCATGGGCCAGTGTGGCTCCTACTGCAATGGCTCTTGGGTTGTGATCCTGAGAAGTAACCAACTGTCAATTAATGTGTGTGTGGATCCCTTTAGATTTATCCTCACTTATGAGGGACATTTTAAATCATGTTAACACAAATATGCCTTACAGTTTTACTTGGTAGAGAATGATAAAAAACAAAATCTATTTCCTCCATCAGTTTCTATTCCCGATTTTCTGACCAACAGTTGCTGGTGCTTTGAGTACTCTCTGAGAAACTTCCTCGAACTTCCTTGAAATGGCATAGTCTCTCAACTTGAGTTTCATTCCAAAATCAGAAATACACCATTTGAATCTCCCATTGCAAAATGATTGATAGGAGAAACTTCCTCTATTGAAACGGCATTGTCTCTAGACTTGTGTAGACTTGAATTTCATTACAAAATCAGGAATACACCATTGGAATCTCCTCTTGCAAAACGTTTGTTAGCAAAGAAATAAAAAATTTGAGTTCCCTTTTGAGGTTATAGTGGATGACTTAGTTGACAAAATGACAAATTATCCAAAGCGACTTACAATAAGTCTATTCAACATAGGCAGGCAAAAGAACTAATAGTCACTAGAAAGTGTAAGTGCATTTCCTTCCTAAACAAGCATTTAAGAGCAGAACCAGTGCTAAGGTAAAAGTGTAATAAGTTACCTACCTACTTTTTATTTAAACAAATGACAAATAAGTGAAGCAAATAACCAAAAGCTAAGACAAATAAGTGAAGCAAATAACCAAAAGCTAAGACAAATAAGTGAAGCAAATAAACGAGAGCTAAGACAAATAAGTGAGGCATATAAGCAAGTGCTCAGACAAGTAAGTGAAACAAATAAGCAAGTGCTAAGAGGAAGGGTCAGGGTAGTGTTTCTTGAAGAGGTGGGTTTTCAGCCTGCGGCGAAAGATGGGCAGCGACT